>JAQHUG010000196.1:3914991-3933950 GCA_028555095.1 Dicrostonyx torquatus
TTTTTTCTTGGGTTCATTTTCCCACAATACCTTTTTAAATCTTTTTACCCCAAGGTAAAGTGAAGTTAAGGCATGTTTCTTGGATGCAGAAGAATAAATACATCCTTAAAGCTGTGGCAAGGCTCTTCGTTTTATCTTGGAGATCCAGCTACCTGGGATCTTTTCCATTGCTACACATATACTCACAGGATGGGCAGAAATCCTCTAAAAGAGATACTTTGTCAACCATGATTTGGATATGAGGGGAAGGTAAACTTACCTCCACGAATACTCCACCCTACACTTAAAAATTAAAGCACAACATTTTATATTTTTTTGGTGCTGTTACTCCCCCATATTGGATCACCCTGTTTCAATTTTGTTTTGTTTTGTTTTTTTCTAGAGTAGACTTTGCTTTAGCAAATAAACTACTGCTTAAACTAATCATACTTTTGGCTGAAATATTTAAATCAAGGAAACAAGAGCCAAGGAGAAACATTCAGATAGTAATAGTTTTATCAGTTTCATAAAGGAATCCCTTTTTTCTCCAGTGTAATACCATAAACATCTAGTATCTCAGGAAACAATATTAATTGACCTAAGAACATAGCCCAATTCCAAGAATTAAAAACGGAACATAATTTTATTTTAATACAACTTTACATTGAGTGCACATCTGGTAATTGGGGCAATATCAACTTACAGACAAGATCATTGCTGTTAGGCTGCTGACATTTGAAACCAAAATATGCACTCTTAGTCCTAACTTTCCTGTCACTCTCTAGTTGGGCATCAGTTCTACTGTTTCCTTATTGTTATGTACTGATCATTTTTCTAGATGCTCAAAATCTATGGTTTTACATTTTGAAGTCTACTTTGCAGTGTTCATATTTTCAGTTATGGTACCACTCAAAAATGCTAAACTTAAGGAAGCATAGCCCTCTGATACACCACCAATACCAGCTTGACTGCTCTCCTTAGTGTAGTTTTATCAATAATAACTTAAAATCATACCTCCCTGAACTATTGTTTATTTCTTCTCTTCTATGAGGAGGATATTTGTCCTTAAACTTAATTAAAGGTGACAATTGGCTAATTTGTATATTGGACAAAAATCATAAGAGAGTATTTGGTGTTGATTGGGAGTTGTTATGGGAACATATCATGAAACCAGCTGAACATGGCAGTGGCAGTCTTCTCACTATTGTGGATAACATTTAAAACCCAGTTTACAGAAAGAGAATGAAAGAAATGGCAATCACAAGGAAAGTATAGAGAAACCATGGGGGAGAGGCTTAAAGGAAGACTAGCAAGATATACATGATATGAAGTGGGAAACAGAAAAGCAGAGATGGGGTCTCCAACTAAGGACAGGGAAGAGACATCAATACAGAATAAGAAGGAGGGATGAGATACAAACAATACCAAGGTAGTAATAAAGCCTTAAGAAATAATATTATCTAAAATTAAAGCCTCAAGAAATAATATTATTTTATATCTACCTAAAATTTATATAATATATGTATTGTATATACACATATATAAAACCTTATATCGCATATATGTGTTATATCATTATACTATTACTATATGATATATTATCATATATGTATATATAATATTAAAGGAAGTTAAGCCACTTAGGCTGACAGTTCTCCCCACAAAAACTATAGACTAATAAGCCCCCCCAAAAAAACCATGGATAAGAAACCACCATTCACATAACTAGTCAATGCAATCCAAGTGACTCCTGAAACAATATAGACTATAGATGTAGTCTTTGGTTGCCCCTCAGAGGTCGAAAGTGGGCACTTATTTCTCATGTCATTGCATACAATATATCCTATTAGGATACAGGAGTTGGATAATTTGAGCTCTGTTTGATCTGGACATTTCTTTCCGGTGATCTAGCAGCTTTCATGGTACCGGAAATACTATGCAAACTGCCAAGGAAAGGAATAAATTAAACCACCTCGCTGGGCTGCAACAACTATAAACCATTACAATGACCAGATGATAAGATATACACATATGGTGCAGTGACACTCACATGTTGATTGTAACTAGCAGCTGTCTAATAGGGCTTAAAATTCAATTTACAGAAGGAACTTTGTATCTGGTGCTGAAAACCTAGCCAGTTTCTCAGGACTAGTAAGAACATAGACATAGAAAGTGAACTATATCTGCCACCTTGCTAGACCAGCATAATTACTACATTCTAAATTGTATCCTGTGTCTACAGATAAGTACAGCTTACCAATCCCCACTCCCAACACACTCATCAAAGTAGCCTTTCTTCCAGCAAATGGAGACAATCACAGAGTATAACAACTGGGCACAATGCAGAAATCAAGGATGCCCACCCCGAGAAATTCAAGAATGTCACAGCTCCTACATTTATGGCTCAGGAAGATGGACAAAGAGGAGTAAGATTGTCAGAGCCATAATACCAGGAAGTCTGCTGTGTAGCAGTCTCTTCTGGAATGGCTGCATAAAGAAGACTACAACAGAGAGGCAATGTCAATGGGCACGTTAATGTGGAAGGAGGAGTCTCACATGTCCTGTCTTTAGACAAAGCATGGCAGGCAAGAAATGAATGCTTGTAGGAGGGAATTAGTTTCCACCATGGATGAGCCCTCTTCTTGATCATCCAGTGCACAATTGCCAGCCCTAAAATCATACACAAACAAAAAAGTGTATTAAACAGGTTGTGTTTATATAGTTGTGTACACACACATGCATACACACACATACACAGCAAGTGTTGACAGGGACATTGGCAGGATGGACTGGGTGGGAGAAAGTAAGGAAAGTCCTTTCATTTGATTTCAATTAAAATGTTTTATGGATAAATAAAAATAGATAAATGGAAGCAAGCCTAGTGGCATACAGCTGCTTTGTACCAAATACTACTGGTAAGTTTCTTTTATGGTTGAAGAAAATTCAAGTTGGGTTTGTGGTATTGACAAATTCAGTACAGTAAATGTTACTACGTCATTATATATTTCCTGATGGTGTCTTTAGAGTATTATAATTTCCCTTTTTTCCACTTTACATCTTTATCTCTTTTGGGGAATACAGCTAAGAATACCATTTATAATTGCCTTTTAATTAAGGTTATATTTCTTTCTGATATTATAGACAGTTCTCTTTTCATCTGAAAGCCTGAGGCTTAGTAGCTGGGTCTTGTTAAAACTGTTTTATTTTATTCTATAAGTCAGGTGTAGTAAGAGATTTGTTAGGATGATAAACTTTCCAAAGCTTGTTTAGGATCAAGACAAGAATTCTAGAACTACAAATGAAAAAGTCCTGGTGAAATTGGGGCTGTTTATACACATACACATGTAAAATGAGGAGGAGAGAGACAGAGACAGAGAGAGAGCCTCGTGGGTCCATTTAGTGCAAATGGGACTCTTCATTTAGGATTGGGTAACACATAAGGCAAATGGTCCCGCGAGAAAATGGATTATTCCTCTCCACAGCCATTGATTGCCTATAGCTCTTCACCTGTGAGTCAGGCCTTGCGAGATTAGATTTCCACCACCCACACCGATGTGTTGAATGGTGTTCTACCACACAGGTCTTAACACAAAATTTGCCTAACAAATCCTAAATTTGACATCACTCCATGTCTCCTGTGTTCCTTTGATGAATTTTCTCATTCACTCTGTCTACACTTACTGCTTTCTGTCTAATTGATAATATTGCCTGTTACTCCTTCTTCTATGCCTTATAATTAAATGCTCCTCAATTACTTCCTTAGTCTGTGCATACACCAGGGCATGGTTATACTGGATCCAGGATACTATAGAGTCTGTATGTCCCTGTGTGGCAATTAGATCCCATCTTCACTAGTTACATTATTCAGCAAAACTCATCGGGAAGGAGCAATAAAGTATGCTGGCTTCACATAGAGAGGACAATCACGGATATGTTCATTTGGGGACAGGAGACCAAATGTTCTTTCTTTCCTCATAACTACAATATCATTTCTAAGAGATTCTTATTCTTGCTATTTGTAATTTCTGTTTTGAGATAGTGTTTAGGAGAGGGAAAAATTCTGTCCTAATAAAACCATAATAAAAATATATTCAGTCATGCTTGCTATTAGCATGGTCGTGTTCCTACCTTGATTTTTTGAAGAACTGTGAATAAAACTCCAATGTACATGTCTTTCCACTGGAGGGTAGGATGTCAACTAACAGGAAAGTGACCAGAGAATAATCATCGTTATATTTCATTGGAGTATTTTTTTAAATGTGGTAGGCACAGTTATAAAACTTCTACTGAAAATGGGCTAAAATAAAAATCTTCAGATCTATAATCACGACTCCCCATTAATGGACTGCACTAGAGGCACCTTGCCAAATCGCTAAGGTTTGCCTGGTTGTTCTCTGATGCAAGAAATTTCCCTGCTATCCCTAATTGGACTACTTAAAACAGGGCAGGCTGTTGCTTATTAAGACAATTCCCTGGAGATTTAGAGCTAAGCAATAAAATATGCAGCTGAAGTCTGGTGCTTAAGGCCAAAAGGCTCAGGGAAAAGGATGCCGCTTGGAATAAGCAGCAGCACCCTGCGTTCCTTCAGGAAGGAAGCCGGCTCCTGTGACTTTTCCCTACAAACAGCAGTTTCAAAGGCATCAACTATCATGTTTCTACCTGAATCTAGTGAGCTTTCTATTCGCTGGGGGGGGGGGGAAGGGAGAGGGGGACATTGCTGCTGTATTAGAAAGGATTCCTTTCCCACTCTCCTTGTTGTCAAGGAGGAAGTGTAGCTCACTTTACTTCTGTTGTAGATGCAGAAATTTCCATTATAGGAAATGCTGGCTGAAGGTATACATGTCACCCACGCTCCAACCCCAAATTCAAATTGCTGACTTGATCTTAAGACGTTTCTCAAACATCTGACATAACATATAACAAGATTAAAAAAAAATAAGCAAAAAAAAAATTGACAAGCAATGTGAAAAGCCACTTAGGTCCCAGGATAGCATTAGCTCTTTCAAGAGGGAGTACATTCATCAGCCAAGCAGTCTGGTGAATCTGCCATGTTGTATCAGCACTTACTCTCTAAATGAAGTCATATTCCATGTAAAAACCTTATTGTTATTCATGGTGCTTCCCAGACACAACTGAAAGATTCGATTAAATCATTATGTTCCTGTGAGGAACAACTTGTTGGGAGATGGCAATGAGAAACTTCGCAAGAAATTACAAAAGACAAAGGCAGTTTTATTTTACTAATGGAGTTTCAAGATGTCTTCTAAGGTCCTAACAATGGTTCTTTGCAATGACCCTTCCTTTGGAGTATAAAGTGGTATGTGCTGCAATGGGCATAAGCTCACTCTCTGAAAGTGAGGCAGTGGGTAGAAGGATTCTCTTTAGCTGCCAGCCGCAAACTCTACACGTACAAGGTCTAAGTGTCTGCCCGGGATAACCAGGTAAGCTACACCTGTTAGAAAATGACATTAGTGTAGAGTGGACTTATAGCAACTCCACCTTGGCTTACATTGCAATTTTAGACTTTAGGTGATATTGCAGTTTGGCCAGGACAGCAGTAGAATTAAGAAATATTACATAGTTTAGCTTAATATAGATTTTTACATAGTTTAGCTATAATATATATTTTTATTTCAAATGTGCCTATTTATGATATTGGTAAACTTAACTGAGTCATCCGTCTCTTATAAAATGAGTAATCGCTTCTCTGTTTCATAGGATTGTATCTCATTTGTGTATTTTATTGTCAGAATCTAAAACAGTGCTGGACTCATAGCTGATCCTCTGAAATTTACTGGGGAGGCTATGGAAATCCTCGAAACCCTGTAAGATTCACGCTGCAGTGGAAATTCTTGGAAGTATTATCACTGGATAGTTTAATCCAAGGTAGTGTGTGTTCGGTGTGTGTGTATGTGTGTGCATATGTATATGTGCATGTGTGTGACAGGAAGAAGACAGAGACAGAGATAGAGACACAGAGAGAGTATGCCTGGATAAGTTTGCATGCCCATATACATATACCTATGTAGATGCATGTACACCTATGTGTACATGGGTACCCATGAATGTGCACATGGAGATCAGAAGTTGGTGTCAAATGCTGCCTTCTGTACATTGCTCTCATTAAATCTTCTTGAGACAGGGCCTCTTGCTGAGTGAGAACCTTGCTAATTGACTAGGCTGGCTAGCCAGAGATCTGTAGATTTCTGTCTGTCTCCGATTCTATTTCTGAACCTACAGATATGTACTTATGTGCCAAGGTTTAAATGAGTTCTTATGATCTAAACTCGTCTTCATATTTCCATAACAAGCACTTTACCCATGACCATGCACCCCAATCCTTTAGCTGTTATCACTGATGGCAGTTTTGTCATAACTTAGGCTCACTGCTCTGTTCTTGTCTGTGTTACTATGCCACTATCCAGTTCTTCTAACTAGTGACCAGCAGTCTTTATCTCTTGGCTTTCAGTTTAAATAGAAAACTGAAGAAAAGTGAGTTGGTAAGGACTATGCTTTTCCAGATCGGGCTAGGAACTAAGGACACTACTTATTCCAGACTGCTCTCTTGTTCTTCGCATTAGTTTCAGACAGTAAATTAAAATGTCAGAAAGGCCTAAATGAATTGTTGATTACTTTACAAGTTAGTGAAAGGTTAGGTCATGAGGGCAGTTGAAAGAGCAGCTGCCAGACAAAGAAAGCATAAGTTAAGCCATTGATCCAAGGAAGATGAGAGACAAAACATTTCAAATTGGACTTTGACTCTAAAGGCTTCAGTGAAGCCCAAACTGAACTAACTGATTATCCCATATGCTTAATAATTTATCTTATTCGATTGTAGAAGCATGAGTAAAAAAGTGCTTAATGTTGCAAATCCCTTTGGTTTAGTACTGCTTTGGGTAGTATATAACGATACAACTTTATTTTTGATAATTACTATGTAAAGGATACTTCTGTAGGGAAGAGAAGATATAAAGAACAAACATGACATATATGAAGTCCAAATCCAAAAGCATATATCATAGGTGTCTCTACCAAAATACCTGTGAGAACTAGTAAATTCATGAAATTAGAAAAAGTCAATTATATTCCTAGTCATTGCCAACCGAACATACCAAAAGAATTTGAGAACACCAACATGAAAGTAAAACTATTTTTCTTAAATTTCAATATTTTATTTTGACATTTTAATACATTTTATATTACTAAGAGTAGTATTTCATCAGAATATTATTGCTGCATTAGAAAAAGAAATGAACTCGGTGTCTGAAGTGCATGGTGTCTTCAGCAACAGAGATTTATCTTCTACATCTGGGAGGTAACATGAGGCAAGAGGAATTGCTAATATTGTTTTGGGGATCTCTTGGATGAACAAATTACATAGTTAGCAAAATCTAGACAACATAATGACTATACTCAATACATATTTAAGATTCTAGCAGAGTAGATCCTAAGTATTTTCACCATACACCAAAGAGAGTGTTAATTATGTGTGGTGACAAATAGGAAAATTAGCTTAATAATGGTAAGCATGTAGTCATATATTATGATATGAAATAATCACAATATGTACCCTAACCTTTTGAAATTTCTATTGGTAAATCATGTATAAAGTTGAAAATAAAATAAATGGTAATATCAGTTCATATAATACCAGATAGAATCTAAGAAATGAACAAGAAGTCAAAGATGTAAAGTAATGGTAATATGGATATTAAGGAAGATGTTTTCATTCATTCATTCTTTAGATAGGTACAAAATGCTTAATATTATTATGTGTTCAGTACTCAAACAGTGGAAATCTGAAAAATGTATTTAATAATGAATCTATGGTGAAGTTGATAAGCTATTAAATGCAAAAAAAAGGACAATTCAATCCTAAACAAGGAGGTTATTTTTCCCATTGGTAAAGACAGAGAAGGTGATTTTTACTCTAAATTAACAGCTCATTTCCAGCAGTGCAAGTTTACATTAGAGTAGGGATGAGTCTCTGCCAGGCTGCACGGAAGTTCCTTTGGATTTCCATAGTTCATTAATTTAATGCCTAATCTTACTGTCATCATAGGTATTAGAAATATGAATACCCAAATCTGGATGCTATTGGTTTACTTGTAGAATTTAAGGTCACGAGCCTAGGTGAGGTTACCAAATATGTAGCCAAGCCAAAAAAATAGAAGCTGTCTTTGCAAAGACTGTTGGAGATTCCACATTTTCAATGTCAACAAATTAAGAAACAACTGAAAAAAAAAAGAGCTGGAAGAGTCTATATAGAAAAGGAAAAGCCAGTAGAGTGTGATATATCCTGAAAAGTCAAAGTAGCCAACTGAGTGAAATCCAGTTGAAATATCAAAGAAAAATGAGACAGTAGTTTCAAAGGCAATATTTACTTTATAATAAAATATTTTCTTGTTTGAAAATGTGTGGGAAATATTTGACAGAAAGAAAGAAAAAGCAGACTAGAAGAGAGCCAACAGGCAACGTCCATGAGTCAAGATAAGGCTGATTGGAATTCAGAAGCCATACTGACAGACTAATTTCCCTAAGAGAAAACATTCCAGATGATGAAGCTAAAAATGCTCTGTTTGGCAAATAATTCACTATCCATACAATTTTACTGAAATGACTACCTGCCAATTATATAAAATAACAAGGTTAAAAAACATTATTGTCATTCTGGATCCTATGAAACATAAACATTTTATAAAAATGGTGCCGGGTAGTGGTGGCGCATGCCTTTAATCCCAGCACTCGGGAGGCAGAGGCAGGCAGATCTTTGTGAGTTCGAGACCAGCCTGTTCTACAAGAGCTAGTTCCAGTGCAGGCTCCAAAGCCACAGAGAAACCCTGTCTCAAAAAAAAAAAACCAAAAAAATGATGCATTTTTCTAACCAGATATTCATGATAATATAAATACCTAAAGATCATCATCATTATGTTGAGGACTATTATACAACTTGATGAATATTAATTACAAATTAGTAACATCTAGATTTCAGTATTTGCTTGCCTATAACTGCTAATAAAAATACATGTAAGAAATAATATTACTATTTTATTGTAACATGAGGTCTGCTTGTTGGGATTTCTGTCCTGCCCAGTTTCCACAGCCAGTAAGCCCCAAAGAAAATCACACAGAGGTCTCCATAAGTTATAAACTGATTGGCGCATTAGCTCAGGCTTCTTATTAAATCTTATAACTTATATTAACCCATTATTCTTATCTATGCTAGCCACATACCTCAGTACCTTTTTTAGCGGGGCAGGTCACATCCTGCTTCTTTGGTCTCTGAACAGGACTGGGGAGGAATGGGCTTCCTTCTTCCCAGAATTCTCCTGTTCTCCTTGCCCCACGTCTACTTCTTGTCTGGTTGTCCCTCTTATACTTCCTGCCTGGCTGGCTAATGGCCAATCAGCATTTATTTAAAACATAATATGTAGAATGCAGAATTGTCCCACACTATAAAATGACTACCTGCCAGTTACATAAAATAACAAGGTTAAAAACATTATTGTCGTTCTGGATCCTATGAAACAATCATTTTATAAAAATGATGCATTTTTTCTAACCAGATATTCATGATAATATAAATACCTAAAATCATCATAATTATGTTGAGGACTATTATACAACTTGATGAATACCAATTACAAATTAGTAACATCTAGATTTCAGTATTTGTTTGCCTATAACTGCTAATAGAAATATATGTAAGAAATAATACTACTATTTTATCATCGAATTTAATCAAGTTTTAGCCATACTAAGATCCCTACCTCACACATAGGCTTAGTTTTCATTTTATTTTTATCCCATTGACCACACTGAGATGAAAATGAGGGGTTACTGTTTTCTTTTAACAACAGTGGTCACCAAAGTAAATATTAACTGTTATATATTTTCTATTGCTGGTTTGGAATCTGCAAAACTGTGGTTTCCTTTTCAGTAGCTTCCTATCACTCAGGCTGCCCTACTCTACTGGGATCTATAAAACCTTTCAGAAGGAAAAGTACAGATAAAGATCTCTACAGATCTAGAGCACTTTGTAGCTCTTAAGGTATTTTTAAATAATGTTCTTTCAATTGACCAGATGCTTATTAATCCCCTGTGTCCTAGGACTCTGCTAAAGAGAATCTGAGAGCAGCTGTTAGAGGAGGAGGCGAAGACTGACTAAGTGACTCCTGAGGAATTACCCCTTGCCAAGTAGTGCTGACATCACAGGCTACAGGATAGTTATTGCGAGCTATCGCTATTTATGGAAGTGGTTGCTGTATCAAGACTTTGGGGAGGGCCGTAAATAATCACAGTCAATTAGTGATGCTCCTAGCTAGATCACCGGTGTTAAAACTTGAAGTGGTGAAGCTTAAAAAAATAATGTGATTCAGATTCAAACACTCATTGTGGATTTCTAAGTGAAAGGAGTCCTAGGGTCAGTCTCAGAAGTTATGTCTTATTGGCACCGTAGGAAGAGATACTTTTCTTCTAAAGAAGATACAAGGAACTGAACAAGGGTTGAGACATGTGCATATTGAGATGTAATAATCAAAAACACTACCTTGTGTCCTCAAATCTACTCTTCATTTATTGGCTGCAATATTTAATTTCTTGCTCATTAATGTAATGAGCTGGCAATAATAAGGTGTCACTTTTCAGAGCAGACTGTATAAAGTCTAGAGCATCTAGTTACACCTTTCTCTAATTTTTTTGGATTTCTCATCCCTGGGGGATGGCAGCTTCCAGGAAAGCTCTGTGGAGAGGCCATCTTACTGGGCCTGAAAATGGTTTATCTGAGGCCTGCCAGAAGCCACAATAGTGAGTCTTAAATTAGTTTTTCTGTGTCCTGCCAACAACTTTAGTCATGTAAAGGCATTCTCCAGTTCCAGGTGAGCCTTAAAGACACCTGCTGCTCTGATCAAAATGTTTACTGAAACCACAAGAAAGCACAGCCCCGCTACACATGACTTTCCTACCTTCAAAAACATGCAATAATAAACACGTTGCAGTAAGCTTTGAAATATTAAACTAGGTTGCTGCTAAGATATGATCAGTACCATCCTGTAAAGGTGTAATTAAGCAAAAAAGAGTGACTTAAATTAAGCCTTAACTACTTAAGTATTTATTTGTTATTATAATTCTCTTTATTTCAGAAATACTTTCATATTTGAAAAATATTAATTCTATTTATTAGTATATGCAACTTTTGAATCATTATTTATAAGTTATTATTACTAAATAAATTGTTGATTTTGAGGGATGAAGAAATTTTGACCTGTTGTATTTTCAATACTTTTATATAATAAGGAAATGATGAAATGATGTTGTTAGAACTAAATGTAGCAACAACCTATTTTTTATGGTATGGATAGTATGTATGTCTAAAATATTAACCATTGCACTTTAACAAAGATCAGGATTATCAAAATGCTTTACTCTACATGTAGACTTGTTGGTCTATAATGTTCAGATTGTTATAAACCTCTACGTGTACAAAACAAATAATTTTCTACTGTATTTTAGTTAATCAATTGATCAATCAAAACTTGGTACCATCTGGAGCAATTTTTATTAATAAGTAACAGTCTTCCTAATTTTTATTTAATTGATTGCTGAAAAAAAGGTAACATATATTAGGATACATTGATAGAAATCTCTCTTTAATCTACCTTATCCAATTTATTTTATTTTTTCTGCCCTCCTTCATTCCAGAGATCTCTCTCCCATGTCTGCAATTCCTACATAACCTTTTCCTGTGTAGCTATTGGCCATTTAACTTTTTATTAAATCAGTGAGAGCAACACATCTTCACAGTGTACAGGACTATCCACAGCAGCCAGTGACCTTCACTTGTCAGATAATCAGTTGAATACATTTTGTATTTCTAGGTGTAAGTCTAGAATAGGATTAAACAAACTAATTTATATTCCTTATCTGTTCTTCATCCAATTTATGTGATGCAATTCCTTGAGTCCTGCTGGATATTATAATTTCTCATGTATTACCTTGGAAATATTGATTAGATTGCATAAAGGAAAAGCAGTCCTCGTAGAATTAAAATTATTTTTCTTCCTTCTTTTTATAGTGCCACAATGCAGTAACTTATTCTACCTATAGGCTCATGGGTATTTGAAAATTATTCTTGACACTTGCTTGCTTCAAGAACCAAGCAAGAGAAGCTTCATAGATCATATTGAATCCATATGTATGTACATGCTTTTGTCTCTGTGTTAGGAAACTGCAATTTGTCTCTTATTATCAATCAATATTGAGAAGTATTCTTTTTAATGAAAAATATGAAAAGTGTTTTTCTTAAAATTAAGATTCAAACTTGTAAGAACTCTGGAGAAAGCAATATATGCACTATGAAATAATGATAAAAGGTAAGTATTTCTTAAAATCTGAGTATCATGGTTTAAACAAATTCACAGGAACAAGAATACATGAAATTATCCTCGATTTATTAAAGGTCATTAAGATAAATAAGGATGGTAAATAATAAATAATAATTGGTGATACTGTTAAGAAATAATACAAAAATTGAGTATTCTCTTAAGGACTATATGTGTCAGATGTGATTATGAAATATATACTTAAATATTATAAACTTAGCTAAATTAGACCTATCTGTTGTGACATAAAATAATATCATGAGTCTTAAGCATGCTTTCAAAAGTTATTTCATGCTACAGTTGGGATACAAAGTTAACACACAAATCAGAAGCCTTCTTATATATCAATGGCAGACATTCTGAAAAAGAAAACATATAACCAATCCTACTCATAGTACACACACCTACGTACACACTCCTAGAATAAATCTAATCAAGAAATAATAGATTCAACAACTGACAAATGGGATCTCATAAAACTTAGAGACTTCTTCACAGCAATAGAAGCTGTCAATCAAGAGAAGAGACAGTCCACAAATTGGGAGAAAACATTTGCCAACTATTTGGTCATAAAAACTAGGCACTGAATTTGATTGTCCCTAGCACACATTCCTTCAATCATATGACCAAGTGTGAGGTGAATCTTGTGTGTCAGAGAGCTAAATTGGAACTTTACTGGAGGAAGAGTATTGCATTTTCTTATTAGAGACTTGTAGGAGGAGGGCTGCTTGTTTGTTCCAGTCACCCAGCTAGCTTAGCCCCCAAAATAACAACACAAAATTGTATTTATTAAAACATTGCTTAGCCCATTAGTTCTAACTTCTAATTGACTTTTATATTAATTTAACCCATTTCTATTAAATTTATATTGTCACGTGGCAGTGGCTTACTGGCAAAGATTCTAACAGGCGTCTGTCTTAGGCAGAGGATCCATGGCGTCTCTTTACTCCGTCCCCTTTCTCCCAGCATTCAGTTCCGTTTCCCTGCCTACCTAAGTTCTGCCCTATCAACAGGCCCAAAGCAGTTACTTTATCAACCAATAAAAGCAACACAAAGACAGAAGGACCTCCTACACCAGAGACTGATTTGGATTGGGGCCTGGGGTTGAGTCAGTAAGCTGCTTGCCCTGCAAACATAAGGACATAATTTGAATACCAGAACCTATCTATAGATCCAGTGTTATACATTTGCAATCCCAGTGTTTGTGAAGTAGAGACAAGTGGATCCCTGTGGCTCACTGGCAATCAGTCTTAGTGTACTTCATAGGCTCAGACCAGTAAGAAACTCTTCATCTAAGCAGAGGTGGATGACAATGGAATAACTAAGGTTGACCTCTGTTTTCTATATGCAAACATATTCACATATGCACATGCATTTGTACATACACTCAAATACACACAAACCCACAAAGAAAGAGGGAGGAAGGGAGGGAGGAAGGGAAGGAGGAAGGGAGGGAGGGAGAGAGAGGAATAGAAAAAGTTAATCAGGATGGAAGAATCCTTGATCTACAAAACAAGTGCAGAAAGGGGCTCTAAACTCCAACCTTCTAAATCCACCAAGAATTTACTTTCACACTCCCAGGCTAAGTATACTTGCTACCCACCAGACCTTACTTGTTGATCTTTATACTTAGCCTGGTGTATAAAATTCGTAATAGGATGACATTTCATCTCCGTTTGCCCCAGGCTATGACTATGAGCTTTATTTCTTCAGAAGCTTTTACCTGGTTGTCTTAAACAAAGTGGGGAGAGGGCTATTGAAGGGACTAAGGAAGGGAGGGTTGTATTTTGACATGGTAGCTAATCATGTACTAAACTCAACTTGATGCCTCTCTCTCTCTCTCCCTCTCTCTTTCTCTCTCTCTCTCTCTCTCTCTCTCCCTCTCTCTCTCTCTCTCTCTCTCTCACACACACACACACACAGAGAGANAGGAAGGGAGGGTTGTATTTTGACATGGTAGCTAATCATGTACTAAACTCAACTTGATGCCTCTCTCTCTCTCTCTCTCTCTCTCTCTCTCCCTCTCTCTCTCTCTCACACACACACACACATACACACACACACACACACAGAGAGAGAGAGAGAGAGAGAGAGAGAGAGAGAGAGGAGAGGGAGAGAGAGGGAGAGAGAGAGAAAATCCACATTAGTGTAAATCTTATAAAGTTCTGAAAATTGTTTTCCTGAGGTGGGAAGAGGAGAAGTTCATCTTGACTTGATAATGCTAGTATCTTCTGGCAAATTGGTGTTTATGTTTCTTTTGTTTCATGCGCTTCATTTATTTATTCTCTGAACAGTCAGGAGCTTCAGTGTGGATGGCATTGCTTTGGAATTTCAAGGGAGAACTACTTTTTTCAATGCAAGTATTATCTCGGAGAAACAAATTATGGTGTTATGCATGTGTCCAAGTGTCAGGGAAACACTAAGCATTTCCAAAAGTTGAAAATGATCTTCTTTCTGGACCGTTCCTTATAAATAGAACAATTGTCTAAAGAATCAATTAGAACTGCACAGAAGGGATTTCTTTAAAAGGAAGCAGCATGTAACATCTTTATCTAGAGATCTGGAAAATTTAAGTGTATAATTATTCATTGTCCAATAGTTCCTAAAAAGATTATCTTAGCTGCTTAAAGAAAAGAGAGCAGTCAAATGCCTGCAAGCTCGTAGCAGTAGATAACAGGCCTGTGGACCTCCCTCTCGAAAGCCTGAGGATATCTTCAGATCCAGCAAGAACATGACCAGTTCAGTTAATTTTGGGATAGGACTAGGGATAAATTCAAAATGCATACAATGAAATTCACAAAGAAGTAATGAAATAAGGTTTAAAATTTGCAGTCCTTACAGTAAGGCATGTCTGCCTTATCTTGTACAACAAACCGGCTCTACTTTGCCAGTGGAGGTGAAAAAATCCTGTTGTTGAGGATGCTGTCTTCTAGTTGAAGATGAAATCATCAGTCTGGTTCTAGTTAGATGCTTTTGGGGTCAAGACTTTCTCTAGAGAACTGTTTCAAACGGACCTGACAGCTGCCTTATCAAATGGTACTTGTTCCCATGTTATACTAAGATAAGCTTTACCTTCGCTTTTCCTTTGACTTCTGATTTTTTAAATTTAATTAATTAGTTTCTTCTTTTGACAAATAATAATTATCTACATTTAGGGGGTACTACATGATGTTTATGGTTTATGTTTTGTTGAGGCAGGGTCTCACTATAAAGTCCAAGCTGTCCTTTAATGCACTACATAGAGGAAGATGGCCTTGAACTCCCAGCACTCCTTGACACGTTTGCCAATAGCTGAGATCAAAAGTATGTTCCCACTTCTGGCTCAATGTAAGTTTTCCATGTATGTTTACATTGTAGAAAGACTGTATCAAGCTATTAACATATCTACTGCCTTATTAAGTTTTTATGATTAGGAACTCTAGTGTGTGTTTCCATTCTACTGTGAAGTCAAACTTTCCAGTAGCTTTAATTCAGCCCAATGGCTCTCAAATTTGATGCATCAGAGATCTCAATGGATTGGCAACATAAGTCAGTCATTCCCATAATAGAAAATGGTGGTAATAATTTTATGTCTTTACCTGATAGACTCTTACATTTTTTAAATCATTCAGAATTCAAGTTAAACAAGAATTTTATTTAGAATTTTATGTTGCAAACATTGGAACATAGTTGAGAAACTGTGAAAAAATAATGAGAACTTGGGCCCAAGTATTTAGGGTATTTAGGCTTTTCTTAAAAACACTAGTTTTCTTAAAAAACACTAGTACTGGTGTCACATGCCTTTAATCCCAGCACTGGGGAAGCAGAGGCAGGCAGATTTCTGTGAGTTTAATGCCAGAAGAGTCTCCAGAGAAAGTTCCAGGACAGGCTCCAAAGCTACAGAGAAATCCTGTCTTAAAAAATAAACAAACAAACAACAACAACAACAACAAAACCCAAAGCAAAACAAAACAAAAGATCAATACTGAATATTTCTAAATTTAAGAATCCATTGTCAATCTATTGTCTCAGAAGGCTGATTTTACATTTAGAAAAATTACTTTTAACTAGTAACACATAGGTAGATGTCTAGCCCTGAAACTGAGAAGTTATTGTTACCATAGAATTTTAAACTTGTAGATAGATATTGATAGTGTTGCTCATATGCTGAGGGCTGTTTACATCTGGTGTGAGCCTCAGCAGGTTAGGGGCTCAGGTAAAGGATTGCAGACATTCAGGGCAGCAGGGATCCTGCTTGGCAGTCGGTGCAGTTTGACCTTGACCTTGACCTTTAGGGACACCTGTGCTGGAGGGAAAGCATCCTCAGGGCCTGTGAACAGAGGAGGCTTTTTTTTTTTTGCAGAGTATTGGCTTTTTTAGACTTTTTATCCAAGCCAGTAAGACTAAAACTTTAAATTGTAGAAATCAGAAAGAACCACAGCAAGCTCAAGGTAGAAGTTGAGTTTTTTATTGCCACACAGAGGTAAGCAACATTAGGTCATCTGCTCTAAATTTTGCACTTCTCTCATGTGGATTTTAATTTCCTCTCTCCAGGGCCTAGAGAAATGACTGTGACTTCTCTACAGGTTCCTAATCAAGATGCTAGAACAGACAGCCTTCAAAACATTCATTATCCTCAGGCCTTACCATCCTTTTAGATTGCAGTGACTGGAACCAGGGCTTTCACACACATGAGGGTGGTAGCTTTTAGAAATTACTTAAGAATACAGTTACTTGCATTATTAAGAAAATACATAATCTGAAGTGAAGCAGAGAAATAACTACAGAATTGTTGTAGTAACAAAGTTTAAGACAATTTACAATGCATTATTTGTAGGAATTAGGTCTATAGAGATTAAGAACAGGACTTACAGAAAGTTCACTGGTCAAACTGGAGGAAAGCCTGCTTAATGAAACGTTCATATTATAGAAAACATATAAAAGAGGCACACTGTTATACAACTCAAATGACTGTATACACTGACATCAAAAAAAAAAGGTTACCAGATTTAGATTTCTGGGTCTCTCTGAATCTGATTTAAAATTCAGAGACAGAAAGAAAAAGAGTTGTGTTCTTTGCAATGTTCTCCCCACCACATCCAAACACTGTTTTATCGTTCGAGTTGCTTTTATAATTTTTTATATTATTTTAAATTTTGTGCGGTAATTATATAATTACATCTTTTTCTCTACTCCCCTTTTTTTCCCTTCAGCCCCTCTCAAGTATCTCAGTACCAATCTCTTACATGGCCTCTTTATCCTTAATTTTTGATGTGTGTTTGTGAGTGTGTGTGTGTGTTCCTACATATGTAAATACAACTGTTTTTATGTATAATATTGCTTTCATAAATTCACAGGGATTATTTTTCTCTACTGGATATTCCTAGCCCCAAGTTCTCCCCAGTCTGAATCTAACCATTCTTTCTAATTCATCATCAGGTTCCTAGAAGCAATACTATTTATTTGGAAATCAATCATTGTAGGGCATGCTGCATGTGAAATACATAATTAACAAGATCTAAGCAGTCTCCTATGCCATAGATTTACTTTTTTGACAGGTTCAAAAATAGAATTTTAATTTAAATGTTAATAGGATTAAAATAAATATGACATTTCTTGAAATCATATAACAAAGGAACTTAACAACAGAGATGCCAGTCTCAAGGAATTATGCCCTGAGGAGTGAGATTATTATAAGTGTTGACCTAAAGGTGGTCCCACATTAGCTAGGAAGATAGAAGTTCTGAAGGCAGAGAGAGCCTTCTAATTAGATAACTGTAATGGAAATGAGAACCAAGTGAGATTCTTTAACTCTCAATGCCAAATACAGTCCTCACGATATTGTGAGCCAAGTTAACTGTTCTCGAATTGGAGCCACCATGAAACTACTCAAGAATTTGCCAAGTCAGAATTCAAATGACCAAATGGAAGCTGGTAGTAGAAAACCATACCAGATAAATAGAAAGACATCAGTCATGAGACCACATGAATTCTTGACTCAAAGAAATCAATGCATGCTATGGTTCCAAGCAGGTTGTAAGGGCTCTCGTGTGGAAGCAAGGGAAGAGGCTGAAATCTTTAACAGGACCAATGTCTGCAGGTACCAAGAGGCATGCTATGTATTTCAGTCTTCAAATACTGTGATGGGAAATCATAGAAGATTTCTAGTGTTGTGAAGGTGAAGACCATACTTAGATGCTTCAAAGATGGATATGGTCAAAGAGTGATGAACAACAGTCAAGAGCAGGGGTGGATGTGAATAGAGCAGGTGCAAACTTCTGTTCACAACTGTCCTCCCCATGAGACCCCACCCTACATACTGGTAATTATTCAGTTCCAATGCTGCCTCCTTTATAAACATAACTATCAGCTTCCCAAATGATTCTGAAAGACCATCTCGTCCCCAAGGATTTAATTACTCTTACTCCTGCTATTTGGTTTCTAACACAATTTTCTTCATGCTGTGGATAGTTTCACCTGTATTCTTCTTTAGATTATGAGCATTACTTTTCATCCTCAATGTTTCTGTGGACCTTTAGTCACGTCCATCTATGTGTGACTGCACTTTTAATATGTTCAATAATGACATATGCATAGCATATGCTATATTATTTATTTATT
>JAQHUG010000197.1:40267-51423 GCA_028555095.1 Dicrostonyx torquatus
TTTTTTTATTCTGCCCTCCATGGGCACTAGTCATATGTGATGCAGCTATAGGATGGTTGAGATGGGGGAAGTACAGATATGGGAGCAGGGAAGGATATCTTAATTGAGGGAGCGAGCCTTTTTAGAGTTGGCCAAGGCCTGGCTCTGGAGGGGTTCCCAGGAGTCCACCGGGATGACCCCAGCTAGGACCCTGGGCAGTGGAGGAGAGGGTGCCTGAACTGGCCTTACCCCTTAGTCAGTCTGATGGTTATCTTGAATATCACCATAGAACCTTCGTCTGGTGACTGATAGAGACAGAGACAGAGACCTACATCGGAGCACTGGACTGAGCTCCCAAGGTCTGGCTGAAGAGCAGATGGAGGGAGAATATAAGCAAGGAAGTCAGGACCATGAGGGGATGGTTCACCCACTGAGACAGCGTGCCTGAGCTAATGGGAGCTCACCAAATCCAACTGAACTTGGACTGAACGAGCATGGAATCAAACTGGACCCTCTGAAATTGGTTGACAATTGGGGCAGACTGAAGGGCCAATGATAATGGCACTGGGATTTGTCTCTACTGTCTCTACTGCATGTACTGGCTTTTTGAGATCCTATTCGCTTAAGATTCATACCTTCCTAAGGGGGGGGAGGGCCTTGGACTTCCCACAGGGCAGGGTGCTTTGCCCCTCTCTTAGGACTGGAGAGGGTAGGGAGAGGGTGATTGGGGGAGCTGGAGGAGGGGAGAAAGTGGAAGTTTTGATTGGTATTATTTATAAAGTAATAAAAAACAATTAAAATTTTAGGGTAAAAAATCTGATATGAATTGCTATGTTTTACCTCTTCAGTGTGTATGTATATATGAGCACAGATGCATACCAAAACAGCACACGTGGTGGTTGAGAAGACAGCTTAGGGGAGCCAGTTCTCTCCTTCCACCAGGTGGCTTCTCAGGTTCAAATTCAGTGCCTTTACCCGCTGAGCACCTCACCAGCCTTGACTGCTTTTGATTTTTAATTTTTAATGTTTCAAAGATTTCTTAATTTTCTGTATATGGGTCTTTTTTTCTTTTGACATTCTTTAAGAGATTTATTGATTTCCTCCAATTTGTGGTTTTTCTTTTCCTCAATTTCTTTAAGGAATTTCTTCATTTCTTTTTAAAGGCCTCTATTATCCTCATAAAATTATATTTAATGTTATTTTCTTGTGCTTCCACTGTGTTGGAATGCCCAGGTTCTGCTGTCATAGGATCCCTGGGTTCTGGTGGTGACATATTGCCCTTTCTGTCATTTACTGTCTTCTTATATTGACATTTAGGCATCTGGGTTTGGGATGATTATAGATGTAGGTAATGATTCATTTGTTTGTTTTGTTGGATGGGTGTTTTGTTTTTTGGTTTGTGTCTGTTTCCTCACTGGTCTTGTGGTCTAAGTGGCCAGGGATTATGGTGACTGGTGAGTCTTCAAGTATACTATGATTCCTCTGCTGGGGCTTTTTTGGGGCCTTTGGTCCATTTATCTGGTCCGGCCTCTGGTAAAGCTGAGGTATTCTTTTATATGTAGCCTAACCTCCATTAAAAGCTGGTAACTAGGACCTGTCTGGTCTCTGGTACAGTTTCTATGGATATTCTTCCTATTCCCTTGGACTGTACTAAGGCCTATGCCATCTATTCTTCCAACTGGTGTGGACTGTGTCTAGGCCTATGTAGTCTGATAGAATTCTCCGTAAGGGCTGACCTAGGGGAGGATGATAATGTAGTTGAAGTTGTGGTGGGGGAGAGTGTGGGTCTTAGGGGGAGCAGAATCCATGGGGTGGCAACAGTCCAACTGTCAGTCTCATCACTCCCCTGCTAGTCCACTGGTCAGGGCTTGACCAGATCAATGAGATTCCTCTGACATTGAAGGCAGATCCACCAGTGATGCTTGTGCTGAGATGTGAGGGGAAAGGCCACAGGACAGGAGGATCACTCAAGGATTCTGACTGGTGTGGTCTGAGCTCAGTGGAACAAATCCACTGTGTCTTCGTGAGAGAAAATAGATATTTCATGGAAAAAATACAAGTACTACAAACTTCACATCCATGACTAAAGATAAATTACAGACAATCATTTAAATGGTTTTGTATCTTTCTTCTGGTAGATGAATATTGTCATCGTTTACAATGACTTATTTGTTACAATGTAAAACATGCTCAACAAGGTAAGGCAAGTGTTGTTTCTAGAACAACATAAAACAACTACTTACTCATAAATATCTATGAGTAAAGGTGTTTAATTCAAGTGTTGTCTAAACATATATATGTTAGGAAGGGTAACTCTTTAGTTAAAGTATAGCATTAATAATCATCATAATTAGGCAATATTCTTTTATTTGGGTTATGCTATGTCAAATGGTGTTATTCCTCATTACCATAGTAATTTACCTTTATTCCTCTTTATTTTTGAGAATTTACTGGTATCTACCTTTGGGATAATTTTTCAGATTCTGTCTCCCTGAAATAAATTTATTTTCAATGAAATGTCTTAATTCATAAAAATAATTTTATGTCTATGAGGTAGAGATATCCACTAAGAAAATGGAATCTGTATGTTCATACTGGTTTGTGGACCGGAGGGTTAGTACACAGCTTTGAAGATCCTGAGAGGAAAAGCAACTAGAGCTAGAGTCTTAGCAAAGGCATTCTGCCTGATGTTCCAGTACATTATGGGATGAGAAAGGCCACTTCAAATAAGAAAAGGTATTTGTTAGGGGAAAGAGGGACAAGGTGAAACTAAAAGACAGATCACATATAGATAATACATTAAAATAATAAGTAAAGTGTGTGCATAGATTTGCAAGTATTTAGTTTTCAATAGCTTTCTCCTCTGATGTAAATTTGAGATTTAACATGCACGTATAATGAATAATTAGCACCTCAGGTACATGAGCTTTTGTTTCCAATTCACCAACTATAACTACATGAAACTGGTCTTTAGGAAAAAATGTTTGCTATGAGGCTAAAACACCTGGTGAACGGAAGTGTCCTCTTCTTCTAGGTAATGGTTATTAGAAAGAAAACTGCCAACCTGACAGAGCACACAACTGGGCAGCTCTTGTTCCAATCTGGGGCAGATTAAGCTAGATACTATACTTTTAGTATGTTATAATATGGAAGACAAATCTGTGCAGAAATGTTGAATGTTTAAAGCTTGTTGAAGAACAAATGATAATTACAAGGTGCCTTGACAAAACATAATTGGTTACAAAGGGAAAAATAAGGGCAATTTCATACCAAAACAAATAAACAAAAAACAGCACAGGAGGCTTCACCTTAATGAAGCAATCAAAATGAGCTTCATCAGTATAGGACAGATTGGAACTGAACCATCTGTTTGTATGCAATGAGAATATGCTGTGGGAGCTGTGATGTTCCTGCCAGAACACATGCCCTGGAACAGACAAGGAGGAAACCGAGCAGTTACACTGATTAACAGCTTGGGAATAAAATGTCTACAGCCTTCAGAAGGTCACAAAAGTCACGTAAAGAAAGGAACCATACTAGGATGAAAACTTTGGAGAGATGTGATAGCTAAGTGCAATGCAGGAGTCTGAGAGTTTGTTTAGAGTTATAGGTGAAAAGACTCTGAAGATAACAATAATGCTGTAACATTCACACAGTAATTTGGAATAACAGTGGAAGATTAAACCATGGAAAAGCCTTACATATAGAAAATACACAGTAATATATTTATAATGTAAGAGGCATAGGCTTCAAAATGTAATCTAAAGTTTCCTTCTTCTTGCAAATGTTATTTTTACTTCATCTTGATTAAAAGTTAAGAAGTGTTCAAAATATAATTTAGAAAATCAGTGTATATTCTCCTTCAGAATCTATGACTTTTTATTAACACTGTATAGCTGGCTGGTTTTCTAATACCAGACATAATTTCCTCTTGTTAAGAAGATCAAAAATCAAGCTAGAGAGATGTATCAAGTGTGTATAGCACTATTGCACTCTCAGGGTTATGATGACTTGCTTGTTTTATTTCGTAGGTATCTTTAGATCTTTCATCATTTCCATGGAAGATTCTTATTTGTTCAGCTGTGTATATAATAGTAAATTGACCCATCTAATTAAATAAGTTCATACAGATATCTTTTCTCTCTCATATACATATGCTTTACAAGTTCATGTGTCAGTGTCTAGATATTGTTTCATGTATTCTAACAACAGCAAAAAAATGATCACATAATTGATATAAGTTTAAATAATTGCATTTTATATATTGTTGAGGAAGATCAAAAGGCACTCAACAAAAACTAAATATAAAGTAACCTTTGACCTTTTGGGAAAAATGCTTTTTTTTTTCCACTTACTGGTGTGTGTTTGTGTTCATGTGTACCTTAAAAAAGATATCATTTGTCTTTGTTATCATTCTCTGTCTTACTTCTTTGTGATGGGGTTTCTTCCTTGAAACAGAAATTCACCTTCTTGGCTAAAATATATAGCAAATGAATTCCCAGAATCCTCTTTCTAAGCTCCCAAAGCCCAGGTATTAAACACATACAGACATATTCATCTTTTCTATATTGGTGTAGGGAACTGAAACTTGTGTTCTCATGCTTGCAAATCAAGTACTTTCATTCACAGGGTCTTTTTTACTATTTAAATAAATATTAGTAATATTCTCATACAAAATGATGGATGAAGGTTGTCACAAGTACTCCACATAATACAAATTTAAATTGAAATTATATTTAAAATCAGTTTTAAAAGTTGTATATATTGACCCAAACATCTTAACCTAGAGCAATTTAGCAACTATACAATCCCATCTTATCATAAACAAGTGTGATTAAGTTATCAGTGAGAACTGATTGACTGAAATTCATGATTACAAGTGTGTCTTCACAGTTTACTTGCAGAAGCATGAGATTGGAACTTTATAATAGATTATATAATCTTAAGCACTTATTTATACTACTTCTAAATTAATATTTATGCTCAAATATAGCACTTATTTCATATATATGCTTATATATGTATTCTTAAACAAATACACACATATATGAAAATTGAATGAAGAAATTTTATTCTTAATTTGTGGACTAAAAAAGACTTAATTGTTCATCTTGCATTTCAGAAGGAAAATGAAAGTGTAGTTATTGCAAATGGTAAAGGTCTCATTTATAAACCTCTTTATCTTATTTTTATTTGTTGAATACTTGACTTATTTTATTTATTTTTTAAGATTTTTACTTTTTGAGAAGTTTCTGTATAGCTGACTGTGTCTTTGTTTGAACCTTATTTCAGTTCGTGTCTCTCTTGTTCTTGTCCAATGTGAGTTTCTAATTAGGATTTTATACTGAAGATTTTATATGTACATGATAGAATAGTGAAGGCTCATCTTTTATTGTTAGTATTAGATTGAGATAGTCTTCACATTAATGTGAATAGTTTGCTTTTGTTCTCTCATTTTTCAGAACAATTACACAGCATGAAGCTTTACTGACTTTGAAGGGTAACATAGTAATAAAAATTTGTTCATAAGGCATACCATTAGTCAACTTTAAAAATATTAATTTGGGAGGAACTCTTAAAAAATTACCATCCATAAATTCTAGTTGTACTCCCTTTTGGGGTTATCTGATATTTCACTTTACATCATAATATCTCACAGTTATTTACAATGCTAAGGAAATTTTGGTGTAATTAATATGTTTTTATTGACCATATCCTACTGTCTTAGAATACTGCCTGAGAAATACTTCTTATAGAGAAAACCTGCATAAGTTCCTAGCTATGCAAGAAATAGCATTGCTGGCAATTCTATGTTGACTCTTTCTGTAATTTTGAAATGAAATGACTGATATTTTAATATTCAACCTGTAATAAAATATTTTATTTAAATGCACTAATTACAAAGAGAAATTTCTATTTGAAAATTCTCTTAAATATTACAGCAGTTTACAATGCCTTTCCACATCTGAACATAGTTTTGTAAGAATTTTATTTTTAATCTGTGGCTTTGCATTTAATTTATCATATAAATAAAAGTAATAAGTATAAATTAAAATGAAATACATTCCTGGTCAATATTTAAAAACTAATGACGGCATTTTAAGAATATTTATAAACTAAAAGACCAAGTAACATATTATTTAATATTTATAGATTATTTAAAAATAATTTCTATATCATGTTTCTGAATACATGACTTGACATAATTATATCAATTACTTTAAGGACTGTATAATAATAAAATTCTAAGATTTTTATCCCTTTTCTTCTGTCATGCCTTATAGATTTACCATTTCTACTTTCTCTTTATTGTTAAGTGTGAATTAATTTTTAATAAGTCAGGGACCCAGTTTAATTCTAGAAGTTGCTGCAGAAATTATTGATTTTGTATAAACGTTTCTTAAAAAGATCAAATCTCATAGCTTCCTTACAAACAAATATATTTTAATTTACAATTAAATTTGTCATATTATCATTTGCCATAACATGCACCAATTTAAATAAAAATAAATGATAAATGTGGCATAATGAAATATATTTTATTAACTCTACAATCATTATTATAATAAAAAGTTAACAGTAATTAACACTAATATATAATTTAAAATTAATAATGGAACAGTAAAAAAGAGTATCAAAAGACCACTAACTTTTGTTAAATGTATTGACAGATTCATCTACATAATTAGATCCTATATCAAAATTAAATAAGCATAAAAATTAAAAAATGAAGCAAAAGTCACCCATTGTCATACATGTCTTTACTTTCCAATATATTCTTACCAGAGTCAGCTTGTTGGATTCAGTTTACATTAAGTTGTAAATATATGTGGATGAGTGAGTGTGAGTTCTTGAGTACAGATTGCACTGAGGTGGTTGTCAGATATCCTGGAGCTGACTTCCTGGGCAGTTCTGAGTTATCTGATAGGAGTCCTCGGAACAGGATTAGTGTCTTCTGGAAGACCTCTTAGTGCTCTTACCAGTAAAACATCTTTCCAGCTACCTAAGTCAATATTCCCAACCACTTAACTTTTCTTCTTTAGGATTGAAATGTTGTCTTGAAGTCATATTTACTGTTTAATTTTAGGAATGGTTTTTGAGTTAATGAGGCATAAGACATGTCTATGTTAAATGCATTCTGATAGAACTATACATCATTTCAGTATCTGGTTAATATTTAATTACAAAATTTAACTAATGTGAATGATCTCATGTAGTCTCAGTTATATAAAAATTCCTTTCATAGATGTTTCAATGGTATTACTTTGATGTACATTTGATTCTAGTGTTAAATAACTGAATATAAATTTAATGATAGAACGAAAGCATGAGAATTTTTACGTACAAATATATGTAAAAGAATATCTACATATATACTTTTAAATATCATTAAAATGTGCTTGAATATAAACAGTTTATAATTTGATAATTTTGGAGAATTTATGCTGATGATTTGAGGAATTTTATAAAGAAGTGTGTAGGTTAGGTTCTCCCATTGTATCAAAGTAGCTTGAACACTAATATGATAAACATATCAGCATACCCACAAGTCATACTTACATCCTTTTCTTGTTTGATTTGAAAGATAATTTTTAAGTTTAAGTGACCAGGAAAACCCCTATGAGATTTTCTTTAAAAACATAGTCTTAAGTAGATATTAAAATGTTTAAATATTCATCTTAATGTGAGTCTGAGAAATAGCTTTATGAAATAAGCTTTGTGTTAGCTTTTAAAATGGTCTTGAATTATTTAATGTATTTCTAAGATCTTCAGTGAATCATGGCATGATTATTTTTTCATGAACACAGTCATCACAATTATGGAAGGGTAATATTTTAAAATTTATGCTCCTTTTATAATAAAAGTGTAAAATTTCTTCTCAGCTCATATAGAACTCTTTTCCCAAGGTGATGGTATACATGCAGTGTGTAATACCATGTCACAAATATAAGTAGATGTCTTAGCATCACTATTGTATTTATTTATATGTATGAGATTATAATATATTAACAATAAATTTAAATGTGTACCTACTTCTATTTCTGCTGATATATAACAATTCAAAAAACAAAGAGGACCTTAAACTGTGAGGGTGTTTGAGTAGTCCAAGACTAGACTTTAAGTCAAAATAGTTTCATTTGTAGACAATTAGAATAGAATACCAAGAAAATATAATAAAATATATCTATATAATATCAGTGGAGCTAGTAATTTGAAATTATTTTAGAGTATCTGATTTGAATATTGGACTTTTCCTTAGACCTCTCACCTCATAAAACTTTCTTCTTAAGATCTTCATCACAGGTACCTATGCTTCTAAGGCCTGACAAAACTGAGTAAATTTAAAAGACAAATGCGAAAAACATCAGTCTTTAATAATGACTTACTGAGTTGACCCATTAGTCAACTTTCTATTATTGTAAAGGAACAAATGGATAATCAACTTAAAAAGGCAAAAGTTTGATGGTGGAAGACTGAATTCATTGCTGGTTGTTGCATTGTCTTTGGACTCATGTCCAAGCAGTACATCATTATGGAAGAGGAATCCAATTTATCTCATGACAAGAAACAAAAGAAGGGGCTGGAGAGATGGTTCAGAGGTTAAGAGCACTGCCTGCTNCATACTTCTCCTTTTTTGGAAATAGAAAGTTTGACTTGGGGAGTGATATCCTGTAGGATACTTAGTATAGGTTGTGTTCACTGCTCCAAACATCAAATACTTTTCTCAGGAATTGATGACTTGATGTCTCAAGTACTGAAACAAGTAATTATTCTGGTTGTTTTTCATATCATAATAAAGCAGTCTTTTGCCTTCTTTACCCCTGTTGCCTTGGGGTATAAGAGTGTATGAAAATTAAATGTGGGAATTCAGCATTCAATATTTGCTGAATTGTCTTCCCATTGCTATCTTGTGTCTCTGTGTTTCTTTCTTTTCTCTGTTTCTCCTTCTTAACAATTCATTCCTCATATTCCTACCCTAGAGTGTACAAACTCACCACAGTTAGGATTATGGCAGAAATCATTCCTAAAATGTGACTCCTGCCACCAAATGACTCACTACTGCATAAAAGTTGGCTTCACTCAGGTTATCCTTGTTCAAGACTCAGAAACCTGTTATTTCCAGCATATTCTCAGCATTTTTTCATGTCTTCCCACCAATATCTCTAATGGCTTCTGACCCTTCAGGATTGCTTCTTCCCAGAAGGTGTTCTAATTTTTTTCAAGCTCATGCAGAATAAAAGCCCAGTTTATATGTTTCATCTTGGTCAGAGGACACCACAAATAGAGTAGAGGTTAGAATTTTACAATACATAGACCATCTCTCTTCCAAGCAAAAAGGGACAGATTTTATATAGGACTCAATTTCCATTTAACTAGGCTTTGTTTTGTCTCATTATTATTACTCTTTGGTGTAGAAATTGTTCTTGTTAATGGCTAAGTCATACTACACTAACAGTCATTAAAACATTAAACTGATTTTTAAAACGAATATATACCACACTTGATCTTAGCAAAGGACTGAAAACAGCATGGAATTGGGAGGAAAAAGGAGATATGTTGATCAGCAGAATTCAAGACCCAGTCATACATCCACACAGCTATAGACACCTGATTTTGAATAAAGAATCCTGAAATACACACTGGAAAAACAACAGTATCTTTTAAAAAATGGTGCTGGTGAAACTGGCTGAGGCAAGAAATGCAGGGAGAGACAGCCAATTTAAAGGGCATTTGAAGAGTAGTATGGAAACCTAATACAGTTAAAAATGTCATTATATATATACACATATATTAAAATTATAAATGAAATTGTCAAATGATGGGGACAACAGAGTCTCAAATGTCCATCTTTTGTCATTAAATGAAGCTTCTAGTATGGGATTAGGTTACACATAACTGAGTCATCCATAGGGTGTGGGAATTACCCAAACAACCCAGGCTGTTACCAAGACAGTAAGGTACTCTCCACAAAATGACAAAAGGCTCCGTTGATGGTGATAACAGCTATACAATTCACCAAAAATGGAGAAGTTGAACTGGTACTTGCATAGAGTTTTCTCCTGTATGTTCCAACATTTTTGGTACAGGAAGTTTCTCTGCATGCTACCAAAAGAGAAATGTAAGCATAAATCCAGCTAGAAAGCTTTGACTTACAATGTTGCCCTGCCTAGAAGACATGTTAGTGCAAATGTGACACAGATTTTGTAAGGATATACAATTATCTGATTTCACTTAACGTTTATTTCATGAGATGCAACCCATACCTAACACTAGATCAAAAACAAGACACTAGATATCTGTAGAACCTAGGGTAAAACCAAATACTATTGCTCCAAAAAAGAAAAGATTATAAATGATTTCTAATGACATTCTCATAAATCATTGCTTTGTAGCAGATGGAAAAAAAAACCAGAGACCCACAGGCCAATACTACACAGAGAATGAGAGACCTTGAAACAGCCCAAAATAAAATATTTTCATCATGTTCTTCCCTCAGGGCTCAAGGTACCTCTGGGAAAGGGAAGCAGAAAGACCGTAAGACTCAGGAAGGAAGTAGGGCACCAGGAAGGCAAAGCCTTCTAAATCAACGAGCAAATATCATATGAACTCACACACTAAGCAGGGTGCACAGGGCCTGTACAAATCTTCATGAGGTCCTCTGTTCATGAAGTGTACATCATGGCTTATATTTTAGCATCTTTATGGGATTCCTGCCTTTTTCTCTCTCTTCCATTTCCTTACCATATATATGTTCACCATAATCGTGCCTGACTGCCCATCTTCTGAAAGTATTGGCAGGCTGTGCTTATTCTTTCTATCCAGGCAAAACAGAAAAGGTAGGTGTGTGGGTGTGTATTCCACCCATTCTAGTGGTTCAGGGCATGCCTGTGGTGGTGTTCTCTAAAATGATATTCTTAATGATGTCTTTGAAATTACTTATATGTCTGGGAAAATAAGTCATGATTAAATAATTATATTTTAACTTATCAAAAATTGTTGTCGTGGAGTTAGGGATTTAGCTCAGTGGTAGAATGCTTGCCTAGCAAGCACAAAGCCTGGGGTTTGATCCTCAGCTCTGATAAAAGTCTTCATAATGAATAAATACTTAGTAAACAGAAACATTTAAGAAGATTATTTTTGAGCTTTAATAAATCTAGGATAAATTTTTAACATTT
>JAQHUG010000197.1:63823-74770 GCA_028555095.1 Dicrostonyx torquatus
TTTGTATATTTTGGAGATCAGACCTCTGTCTGGTATGGGGTTAGTAAAGCTCTTTTCCCAAAATGATTGATTCTTAGTATTAGTACCATCTTGAAATTCCAGTGCTCAAATTTTGGTCAGAATTCCATAAGGCTATATAATTAATTTCTGTGCTTTATATTAAATAATCGTTCTAACACTGAATAAAAAAAAGTACATGACATGTTTAATATAGTCTGTTATTTGGTAAATCATAGCATTGTGATATACAAGAGCAATCATTTTCTATCTCACAAAGTGAGATATGTAAGGCCTACTTTACTATATTTATATTAGTATGTCTAGTATTCTATAGACAAACATCTTTATTTTTTAACAAGTTCCAAAGTGTATAAAATTGAAATAAAAATTAAGAAATTGAAAAAGTGGAAGGAAGAAAATATATCAAATTGTGTTACAAAAAGGAAGTTACAACAGTAGAGATGCAAATGTACTATTTAATTGAAAGTATTACAATCAAAATGAATAAACATTGAGAAAATAGTTTTCAAACTTGGGTTAAAAGTGACTAAATGAGAGGCTACAATATTTAATTTTATAATCTACTACATCTTTGAATATTATCTGCATGTGCATATTTCTTTAATTTAGAATTCCTTAATATAAACCCATGAGTATGGACCAGAGTGGTAATGAGGTTCAATGGCAAATAAAAAGTTCACTTGACTTCTGTTTTAAAGAGGTGGATATCAGTTCTTTGTCTGCTATAACCATGCAGAAAATTCCAAAGATATTTATTAAATTTTTATTCCCCACTCTCTTTATATGTTCTAACTCTAGAATAATTATCCTAAAACAACAGAATGACTGCACATTTATTTTCCTATCCAATTTATACAGTGATATCCCACAAAGACAACTGTGTTATGAAGAATAAGCAGCACCATCTCCATTATGCCTGGTGATGTTTTGCACAATGCCTTGCTCTGTTATCATGCTTTGCTTCATTCTTACAGCTCTATTATACTGACAAATCTCTCATTGTCAGATTTGCAGCCTAAATAAATTTTCGAGTTCATGTACTAAAATGAGCCAATGACGACACTATATAAAGCAAGGAGAGACAGTAATGCTAAGAACTCTGACAGAATAAAATATCTTTAGTCCAAATTTAAGGTGCTATAAATCATAATAGATTTTCAGGATTAGTTTTTCAATATGCTGGAGAAGATTTGCATTTTTGAAGAAGTGTGTGAACATTTTAGCCCCAAACCTATAAGATAATTTAGGTGCTATTTTAAGAGCTGACAATAATTTCTCTAATGATGCAAATGATAGGTAAATGGCTCTTAATATTAACAGGTACAAGTGTATCACCATCTTAATTGCTATAATTAATTCCTCTAAAATTTTATGGCATTGATTTTGGAAGGAATATCATTGACTTAGAACCTTCAATTAGAAGATATTAATTTGTCTTTATTACCATTATTATATTGTGTTCTATAATTATTATGTTATATAGTATGTAACAAATTATCAAAGTATGTACTAAATTATTTGTGGAAATCACATATATTACTAAGTACAGTGTATATGTAATTATAAATAATATATGTTCATATGCATTTATATGTGGGTATCTTTGTGTGTGCATCATCTTTAGATTTCTGTCATCTTAATCTTGCCTAGGATCACCTGGAAAGAGTCACAGTGAAAACATATCTTCACCAATTGACCTGGGAACATGCCTGTCAATTATAGTTTTGATGTTGTTACCTAATAAAGTGGAAAGAAGCAGTCTGCTCTGCATGAGGGCACTCACTGGATTTGTGTTCTGGACTGCACAAAATGAAGAAAAGCAACTGACTGTTTTGCATGCATGCAAACATTCTCCGCTCTAGACTGATGAGGTATCTGGCTGCTCTAAATTCCTATTTCCTTGATTTCTCTTTAATGTTATACTATAATCTGGAATTGTAAACAGAGTAAACGCTTTTTTCTTTTTTCTTTTTGGTTTTTCGAGGCAGGGTTTCTCTGTAGCTTTTTTGGAGCCTGTCCTGGAACTAGCTCTTGTAGACCAGGCTGGTCTCGAACTCACAGAGGTCTGCCTGCCTCTGCCTCCCAAGTGCTGGGATTAAAGGCTTGCGCCACCACTACCCGGCAACGCTTTTTTCTTTACAGTTGCTTATGTCAGAATGTTTTATCACAGTGACTGGAAAGGACACTATGTAGTATGCTATTTTAAAAGCACAGGCACATACACATATTCATATATGTTATATATGTATATATAAGCATATATATCATGGAATATTTGTTTAATATAAGTTACATTCTTTTATGCTGTGGTTTATTTGTTTAATGATGTACAAAAACACTGCATTCTTTATGTTGCATTTGTTTATCTCTGTAAAACTGCATTACTTTGCCTGTCTAAAACACCTGATTTGTTGACGGGGGATTTTCCTCTGTGTCTGTGATTACCTCTGATAAATAAAGGAACTGCTTTGGGCCTGTAGCAGAACTATAGGGAAACAGCTAGACAGAGAAAACTAAGCTGAATGCTGGGGGAGAGAAGGCAGAGTCAGAGAGAAGCCATGTAGCCCTACCACAGACAGATGCCAGAACTTTAGCCAGTAAGCCACAGCCACATGGTGATGCACAGATTAATAGAAATGAGTTAAATTAATATGTAAGAGTTAGCCAATAAGAAGCTAGAGCTAATGGGTCAAGCAGTGATTTAATTAGTACAGCTTCTGTGTGATTATTTCTATTCTGGGCAGCCAGGGAACAACAAGCAGCCTCCCTACAACAATTGCTCTATTAAAGTATTGAATGGCCAACAGCTCGGCAGGAGAGGGGAATAGGCAGGGTTACCAGGCAGAAAGAATAGGAGGAGAAATCCAGGGTTGCATAAATGAGAAAAGAGAGGGAGAGGAGGATGTGAGGGACCACCCACCCAGCCACATGGCCAAACAGAGATTAAGAAACAAAGATATATAGAATAAAGGGAGGTATAAAGCCCAGAGGCAAAATGAAGTTAAAGGGAAATGGAATAATTTAAATTAAATTAGAAAAACTGGCAAGAAACAAGCTAAACTAGGGCTGGCCTTTCATAAGTAGTAATAAGTCTCCTCACATGTATTTGGGAGCTTGGTGGCGAGCTCACAAAGAGTAAAAAGAAAAGTATAATACATATATTTAAAACAAGGATTTATACCACAGTGTAGAAGCAAAGCTTTTGAGGAGAGAAAAATATATAGTACAAATGTAGACATTTAATCTTACACATTGATTTTCTAGCAGACACAGGTTCTACTATTTAAGTGGGATTTTTGAAAACCTATGCTATAAAATCAATGAGCTCCTTAGTCCAGATTTAAAATTTTTCTGATCTATGTCACAATAATTTTATTCACCATAGCCATAAACCCTTCAGTAAGATAAGCTTTCATGAAGAGAAAATATTTTTAAAGCACCATTTCTTGTTCAAATACTTTCTTACTTTTACTATTCTTCACTGTAATTTATATACAATGATACTATTGTTTTTATATTATGATAGTGCCTCAGGTAAGTCTGCAATTTGTGGTCTTCCTGTCTCAGCCTTCGAAGTGTTAAGAATAAACATGTTACCTCAGGACCTGGCTTCTTTGACACCTTCTCATCAGTATTTTCCAGATTTGATTTTGCATTATTCTGTGATGCAAATAACACAAGCTCCACACAGGTTAGTATTGCCATAATTAATTAAACTATATACACTCTTGTTCTTTTTTATTTATATTATGTTTCATGGCATGGCCCGTATGTTGCTATTTCCGCTGAAACAAAACATTCCCCCCTGAAGATGTTCAAAAGAAGAAGAGCAAGGGTGGTATCTATCTATCTGGTGCAGACCCATGCAGCCATTATGTATGCTGCCCTAGTCTCTAGGAGTTTACATATGCTTGTGTTCTTCTGTTGTACATAAAAGGCTTTGCTTCCTTGGTGTGCTCCATCCCTTCCAGCTCTTTCATGTCCTCCCCTCCCCCAGGGTTTCCTGAGACTGGAGGAGAGGGATTTGATGGAAACATTCCATTCAGGTACTGACTGTTGCAAGGTCTCTCATTCACTCATGCTGATTGGCTGTGGGTCTCTGTATTTGTTCCCATCACTTGCAGGAGGAAGTGTCTCTGATAATGGCTGAGCAAAACACTGATATATAAGTAAAGGAGAATGACATCAGGAATTATTGCATCATTATGCTAATTTAATAGAACAGCAGTATTTGGTTTTTCCCTATGTCCCTGACTCATGTAGTCTTGGGTTCTTTGTCACCCAAGAAGTGTAAACTGACCTACATCTGAAGCAGTGGACTTTAAGACTACTCAGATACTAGGTGGTTACTTTCTGAAGCTTAGTACCAGCCTTGACCAGCCCATCATGTAGACAAGACACCATTGTAGCTGGAAGTGTTTGCAGCTGCACTGGCATTTAAGTTTTAATTTAATTTTGGTAACAAGAACACTAACTAGTAGGGGAGAAGACTTTTCATAGCATCTTGACTTCCTCTGTGTTAAATAAGTTGTTTAGGTGTTGTCTGCAGAAACAGAGCCTTACCATAAGGTCTTAAAGAACAACCTATAGCCCTGTAAACAGCCTGGGTTGTTAGGAGCTTCCTGTAGGACCTCTTTGGCTACAGCTCTAAGTGAATATAACCCATTCCTAGTAATCTTCATTTATTCATGACAAGAAAAGTGCAGCTAAGGCTCTGTCCACTTCATTATTTGTCAGTTTTAAACAAAAGCATTCTTTTTTATCTTATAATGGTTTCTTACAGATTGCACCCATCTAGCAGTGAAAAAGAATCATCTGAAACAGAGTTATTTGGTGAAGCCAAGGTAAGAGGAGCTTGAGGGTGAATTAATCATTAAAATAACAAGCAATGGAAGATTTGTAGAGTTGAATATTAAGAGGAAAATCTCCACTTATAGAATAATGATTATAGTATTGAACAGTGACAATGATTATAATATTATTAAGAATTAATCACCTCCAGAACACGTAGGCAAACAGGAGCAAACTCGCTGTGTCTAGATGCTTCCAGTGGCAGAGGAGGTTTGGATTGATACAGCTAGGAGCTTTTGCTGAGTAATCACTGATGGCTGTTCAGAGCCAACCTCGGCAGGCTGTTCTTGGAAGGTTAGCTGACTTAATGGACTATATAATTAGCTGCTGTGAAATTCTTTGGGTCAGAGAATTAGATGAATCCTTTTCCTTATAATGCCTATGGAAATACCCTTCCCCCTCCATGGTGTAGCTGATATGTTGGAATCATATGCTATGCTGGTTCTACATTAAACCATCTGACACGTTGTTGTGCATTGTAATTTCAGATACTACTTGCATAACTTATTCTTATTTTTACATATAGCCTAATACTATTTTTATATAATAAACAAAGGGTATTCTGTACAAATTCTACAACCACCGAAGTTTCATATAGGATTATCTTTATCATGATAAAGATACGTATACACATATTTCTCTCCTTCCTGAAGCCATATGAATTGTCAAAAAAGCTTATTATAATTAGCAAACAAAGAATGCAAAATAGACAGTGAAAAGCATGAGCCAACAGACAGAATTTAAACAAAATATGGATATTGGCCATTGATAAAGGTTTTTGTTCTAAATCCTTGCTTGATATTCAAGGTCGTATTTGGCCTATGAATATCTAGTTGTCAAAACACTATACCGTGGGGTTCTTCTTTCTGTATTGCATTTTCTTTTCTCATCTTTTTCCTTTTGACTTTTAGAAATAGCATCTCATGTAGTCAAGGTTGACGCCTAATTAGTCAAGTCTGTCCTTGAACTTCGGACCTTCTTGCTTCTACTTCACAAGTACTAGGATTACAATAGTGAGCCATTATGCCAAGCTTCCAAATGTAATTTCTTACCACTCTTAATATTACATAACTCTCTGAATCTCCATTTCATTTTTTTCTGATGTTTTTTAAATCTGTTTGCTCAAATAATCTAAGGTAACGTTGCATTTTATTTATTATATTTTCAGTTCCACAAGTTCTTCTTAATTTCCAAGTTATTATTTGCACACACTGTGAGCAGAAGTTCCAAGAAAGAAATCACATCTTCAACTGAACCTTCTAAAAGTCTCAGTGACTAATGAGAACTTTAGCAATTGTGCATAAATTGGGTCCAGACAATAATTGCAATTGTTCTCAGCCTATCTTTAACTGCACACACTTGTTTTAGCCATTCCCTTCCCCCCTCTGAGTCTGACCTAGCATCTTGTGTACTATCAAGTGAAAGCTCAAATAGAGTAGAGCACCAGCTTCCATTAACTAAAAAACTAAGGATAAGTCAAATAGCAGTTGAAGCATATAATAAATTTTTATTTTCACCCTTTTGCTATAACTTTCCTGTCTGATGTTTCTGTCAATGATTTTGAATAGCTCCTTGATTTATGACTGTCTTTTTCTTTTATGGCAAAAATTTACTAAATCTGCTTCTAATTTGGAACACAGAATTTGGAATGACCAAAATCGGTATTCTTATATCATGCTCACTCATATTTGACTAGAAAATAAACTTGCTATTTCTTCAAGGTCAAGGTTGTGTTTTCATGTTGGCACTTCACATCAGTTTGAAACAATATCTTTCTCTATGTTCCAGGCTATTGTTGAAACTGTGGTCTTTCTGCATTACTCTCCAAATTCTGCTATTACAGATGTGTACTACCTATCTTCCTATTCCTATTTCTATATTTCTTTAATTTTATGTATTTGGGTGTTTTTCCTGTGTGCCTGTGAACTGTGTAAATCTGTGCCCCTGGCGGCCTGTAGAGGGCATTGAGATTGCCCAAAACTGGAGTTTCAGATAGTTGTGAGTCATTTTGTTCATATTAGCCATCAAGCCTATTTATTTTACATTACTGAGCCAAACCAACCTCTTAAGCACAAATGTGGTTGAAATGCTTAAGGTTATAACACAGGAGATGAAGATAATGGGAGTGTCTCTCCAACTCCCAGTTTCATCTAAAACTTCTGAGCCTGAACAAATGAACCTGTTACTATGAGAGCTGACCATCCTCTCTAAGAGAAAGGATTCAAATGTCTCTTTTCATAATGCATGTGTCCTGTTAGGCCATGCCCCCTCCTGTCCACAGGCAAATGGTCAGCATTAATCTATATCCTGAGTTACATGGGATCTGAAACTATTGCTTGTAGAAAAATGTGAAATGTGATCATTGTGATAAACAATTTTGCATAAAGATGAATTACCAAATTGTAATGAGAAGTGATAGATGACAATATAAGAAATGACTTAAGAAACATACCCTACTTAAATGGATTTACAGTAGCCTCTCTTCATTTAAGATACAAGACCACACACAGGTCACTGTAGACTGCATGATCCAGAATTTTCTTATTCATATATATCTGTGCTAAAATCTTAATTTAAAATGAGACATTATCCATGATAACTAGTAATAAAAGAATAATTGTTATCATTAACATAATAAAAGTAGTTTAAGATTGGTAAATTGTTTCCCTTTGGGAGTTTCCAAACGCTTTTTTTATACTACGGTTTACTGTGGGTAACAGAAACTGGGAAAATAAAATTACAGGCAAGGGAGTGTTAGAGTATACACCTGCTGATTCAGTAACATTTATGTTCATCCAGATGTCTCAGAGGGCACATTGTTCTTAAGGCCTTAAAATTTCCAAGTACAAAAGCAGGATTTCTGTTCCTGAAAAGAAGCGGTTCTCACCTCCATGAGTAAGGACAGATGGTATTATTGTGTTATTGAAAAATAGAGAGTAACAATAACTGTGACAGTCTTAAGGAGATATAGGCAAGGATGTAGTGCTGAACACCAAAAAAAAAAAAAAAAGTAAATGTGGCAGACAGTAAATAACAGGATTTCATTGAGATTTGAGAATATAATCAGATGAGAAAGAAAATAAATGGATTTTGAAATTTTTAGGTTTCCTGAATAATAAAATGAATGCGGCTGTATAAATATTAAAATGAAGAAGATTTTTATGGTTTACTCTCCAGTCCATATCTGCTCAGGTTATGAGAGTTTTGTGGTCGAGTTAGTGTGTTTCTCATGTTAGCCTGAGAACTACAAATGTTTAAGAATATTGAGGTGAATGTCTCAAATCATGATGGTTTCTTAGGAGACACACAATAATGAACATAAAAAGAATTTGAACTTGAATCTGGATTATCAGAAAAATGTGACAATAAAAAAATCTAAGCATGTTATGAAAAGTAATTCTTCAGAATTCTCCAACATGAAGTAGTGATCAAATAACAGAAATGCAGAGTAATGGAAAATAAAATATTGAACAGTTGTTTCAATGTTTACTAAATTGGATAATTAAGGTTTGACTGAAATCAAGCTTTGTTTTATTCATTCAACAAATATTTGTTACATGACTATGTGCTCCTGTCACAATGCCAAGATGATGATATTGAAATTGCATCCTAAATGATAAGAAGTATAAATTAGAAACCAAATAGTGAGAAGACACAGGAGATTTGAATAGTTAAGAAATTATGAAGATTTATATAAAAATAAATTTTTCAGATAACACTAGTAGAATGAATGACACCAAGATTAAATCATTATGTGTTAGACACATTAAAAACTTTTGAAATAATAAAATGTAAACAGAAAGATCCCATACTTGCCTTACCTGGATAATGGACTGAACTTTTTAAAGTGCCATCCTGGCTTCAAGCAATATCCACTTTAGTAAGTAATCCCTTGTGTTATTATTCAAAAGTTTTATATAAAGATATATTTAAGTTCCACACCAAAAAATTTATGTTATAACTATATTTTAAAATTCATATTTAACTCCTACTTCTCAAGCATTCTGAGTTCTCCCAGAATACACTTATCCTACTATAATAACAACATATAATCTGGTTACTAGTTATATAAAAGCACTGTTGTTTTGAGGAAATAGTGTATGAAAGAAATGTACCAAAATTAGAAAAAATGATGTCATGAGACTTGTGGCTATTTAAAGTTAAAGACATAGTTTCTAAATTTATGGGTATTTTGTGTGTAGTATTAGTTTTTGTAGTTACTTTTATCCATAGTAATATTCTATTTATAACTAAAAATTATTGTGGCTAAGGTAAATAGATTTTATATAAAATAGTCAAGCAATAAAAATCAGACTAAATTATGTTGAATAATTAAAAATTAGAACCATATAGTCCTATTATACAGGTTCATAGTAAGCTATCCCTGTAGTCCTTCTAGCAATATTATCTGTAAATATAAACATCAGGTACTATAGTCTTAAGAGACATTTAATTACCAGATAGCAACATTAAATAATATTTGTACACCAATAGTCTTTTTCCTCCTTCATATATCACATCCTGACCACAGTTACCTCTTTTTACATTCCTGTCAGTTGTCTGCCCATTTCCCTCTCTTCTAGATCCATTCCTCTATTTCCTATCAGAAAAGCACACACCTCCCTGGAATCTCAACTGAACACAGTGAACAAGATACAATATGACTTAGCACATACCCTCATATCAAAACTGGTTTGGGCACCCTGTAGGAGGCAAAGGGTCCCAAGTGCAGGAAAAAGAGTCAGAGACACCCCCACTCCCACTGTTAGGCATCCCATGAGAAGACAAAGCTAATGTGGAATGTCCATTTGTATTGGTGTTGCTTTCATTGGTTAATGAATAAGGCTGTTTCAGGCAAGAAATCCAAAGAGAGATATATAGAGAGAATAGGTGGCAATAGGCAGATGCCATGTAGCTGTTGAAGGAGAAAGATGCCAGAAACTTATCAGTAATCCACAACCTCATGGTGATACACAGATTAATAGAAATATGTAAGAGCTAGCTAAACATATACCTGAGCCATTACCAAACAGTGTTGTAATTAATATAGTTTATGTGTGATTATTCTGATCTGGGTGGCTGGGAAGCCAAAGAGCAATCTCCACTTACACCAAGCTAAAAAACCATAACAGATATGCAGGGGACCTAGGTCAGACCCAAACAGACTCCCTGATTACTGGTTCAGTCTCTCTGGGCTCCTTAGGAATCTTGGTTAGTTGATTATGTGCGCTGTGTTCTGTGCTCTCCTTGTGTCCTTAACCCCTCTTGCTCTTACAGTCTTTTCTCCCTTTCTTCCATAGGATTCCCCAGGATCTGCCTAAAGTTTGGTTGTGAGTCTCTGCATTTGCTCCCTTCAGTTGCTGGATAAAGACTCTCCTAAGAAAACTATCCAAGGCTCTGGTTATGAGAATATATTTTTAAGGAATTTCAGAAGACAGCAATTTGTGTGTCTTTGCTTTTGAAACATTTTCCCAAGTTTGGGTATCATTGGAAAAAACAATTTTATTTGTAAATGTCACTCATTTAAATTAATTTTGACAGATTATAGTGTACTGCAATGAGAGCATAATGTGTTTCACTAAAGGCATGTGTATCAATAATTAGGTCCTCAACCAGTAGTATTATAGATATGTGATCGGGCTATGACACCATTAAGTTCATCAATGAGTCAATACATTGATTCATAACGATGGGCCATAGCAGATGGTATTTTGTATACAGAAGTTTCTGTCCTGCCTGGTCCTGCAGCCATTCAATCAAATAAACACACAGAGGCTTATATTAATTATAAACTGGCCTATTGCTAAGGCTTATTACTAACTAGCTCTTATAACTTAAATTAACCTATGATTCTTATCTATGTTTAGTCACGTGGCTTGGCATCTTTTCTCAGTAAGACATTTTCATCTTCTGTCCTCTGTGTTTGGCTGGTGACTGACTTTTTGCTTTTTTTTCTTCTAGAATTCTCATAGTCTGGTTACCTCACCTATAATTCCTGCCTGAGTACTAGGTAAACAACATTTTATTAAACCAATACGAGTGATAAATCTTCACAGTATACAAGAGCATTATCCC
>JAQHUG010000197.1:83149-93792 GCA_028555095.1 Dicrostonyx torquatus
GTTCCCAAAAAGCCAATACATGCAGAAGAGCTAGGTCTCGGTGCCATTATCATTGGTTTCTCAGTCAGTCCCCACTGGCAGTCACATTCATAGGGTCCAGTTAGGTCATTCTTAATAACTATGCTATTTGGATATAATCAGGAAGTCTTTTCCTGTGATTTGAGGTTGAAGTCTATTTACTGCTTAATCATCTAACAAATTCAAGGTAACATGTTATGTTGAGGGCCTTCATCCATTTGGTGTAGTTTTGTGCCAGTAGAGAGATGAGGTTTAATTTTATTCTTCCACTTGTAGCTATCAAGTTATACTGGCACTGTTGGTTGAATTGCTGTCTTATCTTCTATGTGCATTGTTGGCCAGTTAAAAACACAAATCAGGTGAAATCAGGCAGAGCTGATTCACACCTTTAATCACAGCACTCAGACAGCAAGGGTTGGAGGATTTCTGTGTGTTTAATGTCAGCCTATTCTACAGAGTAAGTTTCAGGATAGCCAGGGATACACAGAGAAAATGTGTTATGAAAAACATAGAGGGGAAAATCAGGCAGATTGAAGAGCATAAGTGCTCAGTTCTGTTCTGTTGATCTGTGTGCCATGGAGTTGTTATTATTATCACTCTGTAGTATATCTTTAAGTCAAGATTGATTCTATCTCCTGTACTGTTTCTTTTGTTCATTGTATTTTGAAAATCCTGCATCGTCTATGTTTTCATATGAAATACAGATTATTTTTAGATTTCTTTGAGAAATTCCATTGAAATTTTTATAGGAAATGTATTGACCCTGGGTATATTATTTTTTCATTTATTATATTAAGAGTGAAAGTGGACGTCTCATGACTGTTAGGCAATTGCTTTTCCACTAAACAAAATACCAGTTACTATTTGCTTTTAAATACTTACTTTTTAAGAAAAAGAGGTGCTGCTATTTGACATAAAGTCCCTTTGCATTTAGTATAATTTATAGAAAGGTAATACAATCCTGCATTTTACAAATATAGGTATTTCTGTTATTTACAGTTATTCTGTTATTTACAGTTTAGTATCCTGATGAAGTTTAGGATATGTGACGCAAAAATATACCATCTTTGTATTTGAGAAGTGAAAGAAACAAAAGTTTATAGATACTTTTACTTTATCTGTGTTCCCCCAAACATACTGCAAAGTCGAGATGACTTTCTCCTCTTCTCATCAGTTTGGCCACAGAATTATTTATATCAGCTATAAAAAAAATTGAGATGAGCTTCTAACAATGCTGACCTGAGGAAAATTGCGTGAGTTTATGCCATTAATTTTACACCTCAATAATAAGAGTTTACATCAATGTTTTGGATTGATGGACAAAAAATAGTGAAAACAAAAAATAGTGAATGTATATTTGTGGTTTGTGATTTTGTACTCAATTAGAATGGCATATCTTTGACTCAATTATGAGCTATGTATATAGATTATTTTTAAATATTGTCAGATTAAAATGTCCTAGACAGCCCAGATCTTCAAAGAATATTCATTATTTGGTGCAGTGCTTATCTTCAAGTTTTCAAATGAACTATATCAATCTTTTTTTCTAAACATGGCATGACATTAAAAATTCTCATGTTGTACAGTCATTTGTCTATATCAATATTTTACCATAGAATATCCTAGACACAATCAATAAATATTTTCTTATATAGAGTTATTTTTTAGACTTTTGAAAACATTGCTACTGAGTTACAATTGTAAGAATTTACTAATAAGAAAGTAAAAAGAAGTTGACAATGGTGATACATAAATACATTCATTTAATCTTAACACTTCTCAGACAGAAGAAAGCAAGAGCAAGTATCTATGAGTTTGAGGATGTTCCTGTAAATTCAGTGAGGTAAGAACAGCAGGCACTGCAAAGTGAAACCTTATTTTCAGAAGTACTAAAGTGTCTGAAACAAACACTATTTTGATAATAAATAAACATTGTGTTTTCCTCTTAATTTTGAAGTTCTTTTTTAGCTATTAAGAAGCAATGATTTTGAAAAATAAAATTTGATTTTTTTCCTCAGTCTTGAAATAATCGTTTTTCTTATTTGTCAAATATATTTCCAAAATATTTTGGGCAACTAAGTAAATTTTTATTAATCAGATATTTTACTTTCTACATGAGTTCAGTTCTTTTCTCTATGACCAAATATCTAACAAAAAGTCACTTACAAAAGTAAAGATAATTGTGCTTGGTTTTCCCAACTAGACAGGTCAGGAGAAAGAGGAAGGAAATATTGCCACTCAGCCAGTTATCTAATTTTCTCTTTTTATTCAATGTAAGAACAATGGTCCCGAATCGAGATGCCACATAGAAAATTGAGCTTCCTCTTTCTGATATTCCTTTCTGAGGAAAAATCCTGAAAGGTACACCAAAAATATTTTTCAATAATGCTCCATATGTTTTCAATATAATCAATTGACATGAACCACCCAACTCTCACATTTCAATGTAATAATTTGCCTAATTTTACTGTTTATAGTCTTACTGGGGAAATAACAGCAAATTTTACATGGTTGGATAGTTAATTATAATGGAAAACTTCAACTATTTCTATAACAATATTTTCTTTGAGTTAATAAGTTACCTCATATTTTAACATTAAAGTTAAAATACTACATCTTAAATAATTAAAATGCAAATTCACACCATTTTCAACAAGAAAATAGTCCAGTTTTAGTAATATTTTTATAGTATATATATAGTATGTATATATATGTATATATACATTATATATATATATATATAGCTTCTTTGAAATTTTATACTGTCTAGATTCTCCATAATTCTCTTAAAGTCACACTGATCTTTAATGGTCAGCATTACAGTGATATCATGGTCACAAAGTTTGTTTTTTAATGATTTTTCAAACCTCAGCTACTAAGGAAACCACAAGAATTGGTTTTCTCTAGGTTTCTATCTTTGCTTAAAGGAAGTATGATTGCAGATTCTTTCAAGGGTAAAGAGAAGGGCTTGTCCCACATGACTTGGATGATGCTTTTTAAATGTAAATAAGGTGAAAGTTCACTGATACAGTACCTGTTTGTTAGTAGATTATGATAAAAAATAAATGCTATCATTTATTAGTATGTATGAAATTAAAGGAATCTTCATAAGTTTATCATTTAGATATATTAACTTGGTTAAAGCAGAAAATTTCTCTGTGCTTTGAAATAAGTCAAGGTATCCAAGAAACATGGCATAAGGTAAATGTCTACAGAGATGAAGTGATTTGTACAAAGGACAGGTTACTGGCATAAGTAAAAAGACACTGACAGAAAGTATGTGACCTTGAAGTATTGTTCCTGTTGGCAGTAGAGGGATGTAGTCTAGTGCATAGTTGCCTACTGACACCTGCACCTAAGGAGCTCTTACAGAGAACTCATTCAGGTGAAGATAGTACATCTTGTCACAGAAAAGAGTTGTCAGATAAGTGTAGCCAACTTGGCACTTATTAGGAGAAAAATATAATATACATTTAAATTAAAAAAGCCACTAAATTAGGAAAAGGAAAGTATACACCTACGAGTTCAGACAGGGGCTTCTCAAGGAAGACTGGACATTAAATGATTCTATTGTAATCATGTATGATTTTTTACAATAACCATGGCCTATGAAGTTCCAGCTTGTGTTGGTTATTTTGTGATCAAGTTGAAACAAACTTGAGTTATTTAAGAAGTGAGAACCTTGAGTGATAAATTGCCCCCAATCTTACTGTCCTGTACAAAAATGTATGGGGCACTCTTTTGATTGATTCAGAAGGGCCTTGGCCACTGAAGGTGGTTCCAGCCCTGAATATGTGGTTCTGGAATGTTAAATATGGTTCTTTAAAAGAGTAGCACTCACCATTAATCACTGAGCCACCTCCCTATCTTCCTTTTGAAATTTTATATTTTGTTTTGTAATTATTTTTCTATTCTCTTCTTTTGTTTCTGTTCCCCACTGAAAATAAAGTACATCTCATAATTGGCTTCTACAATGTATACCAAGAATTTCAAAGTCTAGGATTTTGTCTGAGGATTTAAAGTCTGTGTACATATGTGTAAGTGGTGGAGATGATAGGCAATCACAAAACACTCCTCACTGATCTTATTCTTTTGGTATCATTGAGATTTTAAAATTTCCTGTGTTATTTTTGCAGGTTCTAGGAAAAAGTCATCTTTGACACATGTTATTTCTCTATGTGCTCAAGATTTTGTTGATATCCTCGGAGAAACCTTATGTGCAACTGTACTAAGATTCAGGACATTGCAATATTTTTTATTTTGAGTAAAGAAGGCATACCTTTATTTTACTATTAGTCTTAGAGAGCTCAATAACTAGAAAAAATGGCTGTGGGTAAATGAGTCTTAGTCCCTTAAAAGATTTACTTATGAATTCTATCTGGGGTAGGAAATATGGATCAACTTTTGGAAAATTGGAAAAGTAACTGCTTGAAAAAGCAAGGAATCTAAAACATGAAAGCAAACTCCAGGAAACAGTGTTGTTCATCTCTTTTCAGGAGCTTTTATAACAATAACTTCAGAGTAATAACTTCTGTGAGTCATCTCACCCACAGCCACTGTCAAAATCACCAGCATTGTTTCTCTTCTAAAGGTGACTGATAGGAAATCAGTGTGTGAGCTTTGAGCGATAACTTACTTGATAATTAATGATAATTTGCTTGGTAATTAGATTATATTAACCACACAATAGATTTTCTGTATCCTCTTAAAATTTCTCAGAAAATATGAAACTTATCTTACCTCTGAATCCCATAGGGATATGCAAGTACGTGCACCATGATATGGCATCAGTATGCCACTGACTTGAGAGAAAGAATGTGGCTGTGAGAGAAGATGTTATATAAGAGCTATCGTAACATGCCAAATATACTCTACTTTTGAATTGTAAAACGAAAAAGCATATGGAATATAGGAAGAAAAGTAAACATTAAGTAAGGGCTATAATAAAGACCATGTACACCATATACATCTCCAGAAGGGGACAGTTTGTGATCATGTTCTGAGGAGAAGTGAAAGGACAGTTATATTTCCCAGGAGAATATAATTATTTTGCTAAAGCATGTCTTTGAGAGCAATCTATGCTTTGTTTCCACCATACAGTGCAATCACACCATGAGGAGGAGGCAGTGTACACAGGAGCTTTAAATACACACCACTATGCTGATAGGACTATATGTCAGAGAACAAACATGGCAAGAAACATTTACCAATCCACAATAAACACCATACAATTTTAATTACTATAGGAGTAAGATGAAGGAAAAATTAGGCAATCAGGATGATACAACAACATGCCAGTTTTGAGAGAGCAGTAAGAGTCACTGGTGTTAAGTAGAGCAGTACTTAAATATAGGCTTTTAAATGTTCCTTTTTTATGGGGGAGAATCACAGAGCTAATTGTTGCAATAATATAATTAAAAGAGAAGGATAAAATAGCAGGTCTTTACCATAACTTTACTTAACTCATAGTTATGAAACAATACCTGGGAAGTATAAAACCCATAATTGATGAAATTTTTAGGATGATTCATAATGAAATGTTTAATTATGAATGTCTTTCCTACAGGTTCTAGTTCCTATAATGCATGAGAAATGTGGAAATGATCTTCTTCTAGGAACAATAGATGTTTGGAAGGGTACACATTCATTTATTCTTGAATAAATTATACTTAATCAACAAAGTCAATGTAGTACCTTTATATTTTTGTTCCATATATTATTAAAATGTCATCTAGCTCTATCTATTTTTTTGACAAATGAATTGTTTACAGTTTCATGGAAAATAAAATATCAATGTGTTTTCTGATATGTATTAATGAAAGGAAAACGTATTTGAGAAATTTGGTGAGCCTAATTGAAGCATTCTGTCATAACTCTGCATGTTATGAAAGATGCTGGTCATTAACACTCAGATAAAAAGGCAGTTGCTATATTTAAGTTTGAATGACCACCAAACTCATAAAGGCCCACACGCAGAAGATTTTGCCCAACAGAGGATATTGCATTTGGAAACTAAGTGGGCCTAATGGAAAACTTAGGTGACGGGAGTGTGCCTATGAGGAAAGTAGGGAGACCCTGGTGTCTGTATATGTTTATACATAACTCCCTAACTCCCAGTCATTACAGGTTGCATAGATTCAACCTTCATGTGCTCCCTGCTATAATTATTGAATTTCTTGAGTCACTAAAAAAAAAAAAAAAGGGACAAATGACCACAGGTCAGTAACTTAACAAAACTATGATCTTAGCAAAACCTTCTCAGTTTTAGGTTGATTAAGCTAAATACTTTGTTGTAACAATGAACAACTGACAGCAATACTGTGATTGAAAGAAAATAACAATTGGGGTTTAATGTGATTATGATAGAAAGAATAGATCTTCACTTCTAAATTTTAGCAGATGACTGCAGCAGAATTAGAGTTTTAACTTTTTTTTTGAGACAGGGTTTTGCTGTAGTTTTAAAGCCTGTCCTGGAACTAGCTCTTGTAGACCAGGCTGGTCTCGAACTCACAGAGATCCGCCTGCCTCTGCCTCCCCAGTGCTGGGATTAAAGGCGTGCGCCACCACCGCCCGACTAGAATTAGAGTTTTTATTAATGTAGTCAGTCACTCATATGGCCTGGAAGTGAAATACAGTCATTGTACTTATAGTTGCAGTGTGTTTTATAAACTGACCCCCAAACTGGAAGGCTTTGCTTCTTGAGATAGGTTTTTGAAGGTTCAGAGAGAGGAAAAGTTTTGTTTCTCTGTACCATCAAGAAAGGACATTGAATTCTCAGTATCATCGATGGAATTTAGGTCAGTGCATTATCAAATGGGTATGTTATATGGTACCACCAAGGGGTTCTTCTTCAGATCTGCCTGTCCTACTTTGGAGACGATAAAATGTGAACATTTGAGGACTTAATTTATGCTTGGGATTGATGACACTTCTAAATCTTTATTCCATACTGTTCTTTGCCTTTAAAATAGAATTAAAATGCCGCTTGTTTTTTTTTTTTCCATGCCCACATATCTTTCTGCCACCTCTGCCTCCTAGACACCTCTAGATTGGACACATCCTCCCCTGGAAGGGCTAGTTTATCATTGTGCTAGACAGATCAGTTGTCTTGAAACTTAAGCTGTCTGAGGTGCTCTAAAGAGCACTCATACATTCCTTATTATGCTATCTACGTGGAGAATCCTTTAATATTTTAGTTAAATTTAATCAACAGAGGCATCAGTGCTTAGTTTTAAAAGGTGTCAGCATAGCTTGCATGTTAAATTTGCAGGGAAATTTGATGAAAGTGGAACTTTCAAGTATTTGGTAATGCTCTTGTTGACCTGCCTTTGCTAAAACGATGCTTTCTTTAAATGAGAAACAGTATCACCATGAAACAAGTGGCTTTGTGTGATTCTTACAAATGACACTGGTTTACTCTGAGTTTAATGATGCATGCAGGAGCACATACTTACCCTAAAAAGTTTTCTCCATCAGCATCTTTGGGTTGAGTAGAAGAACAAGATTCAAAAATAAAGCCCTCAACTAAAAACTTTTATATATCCATTTTAAAATTCCTGTTTCCACATCAGTATCGTCAGCAGATAATAAACACTACTAAAAAGATACTACTTTTTCATTGTGAAACATCAATCAAATATTGAATTTTAGGATATCTTTAAACAGCTATTAACATAAATTTACACTATTGATTTTTTCTTTTTTCCTTTTATTAAAATAGTTTCTTTTCTCATATAATACATTCTGATGATATTTCTCCATCCCTCTACTTGTCCCTGTTCCCCTAACCTCCCTTCCTACCCAGAGTCACTTTTTTTCTTAAATTTCCTGTTGATGATTTTGTTAGTAAAATTAAATCTAGCATAAACATTTCATGCAAATTTGTGTGGATAGAGAAGGAGGAATGATGTTGAAATAGTGGGTAAGGTGTTGGATATGATAAAAACACAGTGCAGAAATATGAAATAATAATAAATAATTCAAATGTCAAGAATGGAATAGTAGTTGTTGAATAGTGAAATCCCATAAGCCACCAAATATTGCAGGCTATTGCCAATACTCTTGGTTACACTCCAGATGTTGATAGCAAGAACCTCATCCTTGAGTTACAGAACACAGAAAAATTTAAGTCACCATCCAGGTAGAAGTTTAATCTTTACTGAATAGCTATTATAGCATTGAGGGATGGCATTCATTCTAATAGGAAAGACAAGTAAACACCAGTCTTTCCAAGCTGTGAGCCCTGTGAGCTATAATAACAACTAGCCTAGCAAGATATGCCCCTGCTACAGTAGTGGCATAAATGTCATGTGAATAACTAACCTTTGTCTTTTGATTGGATAAAGGCCTTATATAGAAGGACTTAAATCTCATACCTCCTCCTGATCTTGGGGCAAACAGGTCAGAGGCTCTAGGGGAGAATATACAATCATTACCCTGCTAAATGGATAGTACTATACCAACATCTAATGGATTAAGATATTTCTCAACCCTCATCAGAAAACCATATTTTTGCAGTTGTTGATAATTAACACAAAAGCTCACAACCTGTCAAGTTGCAGAAGATAAGACTGTAGATTTCTCAGCTCTAAATTGGGCATCACAATATGACCTCTTCCCAGGGCTGAAGGATCCTTTTGAAAGAGAAGACAGAAAGAATATAATAGCCAGAAGTATCAGTTGACTAAGGAAAATATTTTTTCCTGAATATAACATGGCAGTTGTATGTATGAACCTACAGCAGTTGAATTGAGAGTGGTATTTGAGAACTGATCACCTAATTGTGCCATCCCTCTGTGTGTTTGAGTGTAATCAAAGATTGGTCTATGTTTCTTCCTTATCTGTGTTGCTTTGGCCTCAAGATCTTGTGTTTTTTTTTACATGTTATTATTTTATTATAATAAAGTATTTGTTTTGGAAAACTCAATAAAGTATCATCTTGATAGTTAATTCTGTGTTTTTAGTACAAAAACTAAATGACATGTACTATGCTAAATTAAACACAAAATATATACAAATACCTTTCCAGTAATATATCAAATAAAAACAAACATTTACTGATAAGTAAGAATGATAAAGTTTCATGTGATAATTAAATTGGTTACTGTTTGTGTTACTTCAAGGTATGTCCAACTGTGCAATTGTACTACTAATACCTTTGGGTAACCAGCACTTGTCTGACTGGATTGAAGGCCTATTCAATACGAAAAAACAAGTGCTTGGTACTATAATCTTGCTCATGAATTCGTGGCTAGAGATGTCATACATTCTAAGTGAACCTACTACTAACATTTTGATAAATTGCTATAAACCCACACAACTTTCTAGATACTTAATAATATACCCATAGGTTTTTTTATTCCTCACCCAAGATAGATTTGGACTATATTGAAGGTGTTTAAGTCACTGCAAATGGTAAAAGTGTAGAGAATAACTTACTGTTGATTATCTTTAAATGGGACAATTAGAGATTCAACTTCTACACCCAAGTCTCAGTAAAAATCAAGACATAGAGAACAAAAATATTGTGAGATCCAAATGACGAGGAGAACGGTAGTGAAAAGATATTTTCTGAACGTAACAGGGATGTTATAATACAAACCTTCAGTAGCTATGGTCACTGCAACAGTCTAATATGAATGAGGGTGGTCTTTCATGCCCACATTAGTAGTTGAAGAACAATAATTAGTTGATGATTACTAGGGGATGGACAGTAAAGTTTCCTCATGGATAATCTCCCTGAAGATTTCCCATGCCCAAGTTGTTAGCCCTACCTCCATGTAAAGAATTACACACACATACACACACACATACACACACACACATGTTAGTGCAATAGTATACAAGTTCAAATTTAAGAGAGGGGTATATAAGTAGACAGAAAAGAATTCTGAAGGGTATGGGGTTAGGTGAGTATGATCAAAACACATCATATTAATGTATGAAATTCTCTAAAAATTCATAAAGGGGTATATTTTACTACATAGTATTTTGAACAATAATGTTTTTGTTTTGGCAGATATCAAACTGATGCTGAGTTCAATGTTATGGGCAAATTAATTTAATGAGGAAGCTGGCAAAGCAGCACAGTATTCTCACCATGGCATATTCATGCATGGCTGCTATTAGCAGGTTTACAGTGAGAAGACAGAACCAAGGAAGAGCAGATTGATATACTAGATGTGATACTTATCCAGAAAACATGATTGCATTTAAAACAATAATAAACATGCTTTGAGATCATTTCAGAAGTTGGTATGATTGCATTATGCAGTCATTGTAGGCTTCAGAGTATAAAACTAAGGAGTCATTTAAATGACTACAGAGCTCAGTGCCTTGGTCAGCCCTCATCAGAAAAGTTTCTTTATATAGTAGATGGGTAATGTGGGATTCCCCTCTGTATGCTGTTAATACCACTGGTTAATAAAGAAGCTGCTTTGGGACTTGATGGTGGTGGCACATGCCTTTAAGCCTAGCACTTGAGAAGCAGAGGCAGTCAGATCACTGTGAGTTTGAGGCCAATCAACTCACTAAAGAAGAAGATTTAGAACTGGCTCCATAGCTACTGAGAAAACCTGTCTTGAAAATCAAGACAAAACAGAAGAAGAAAAGGTATAGGAGGAGGA
>JAQHUG010000197.1:107593-117836 GCA_028555095.1 Dicrostonyx torquatus
TGCCTGCTTTGTGCCAGCACCATGTTGCTTTTCCCAGTGTTATCCTTTAACTCAAATATGAGACAGAATCATTGTATGTTTATGTTTGAAACAAAATCTTTTGAAAAATTTTAAACTTTTATCTATGTTTTGTTAAAGTTTTGAATATTTACTTTGTATAACCAGTATGATTTTACTTTGTCTTTTAAAAGAAAAAGCTTTTCTTCTTTACAGACATACATTTTGTAATGGAAGCATGAGTACCTTGAACTCAGAACATTATGCTGATTTGAAGGGACACCAAGAGAGAAAAGGTCACTGTAGAAAAAAGTTTTCTACTCAGAAGGCAAAGGCAGACATATCTCCATGAATTTGAGGCAAACCTGGTCTACAGAACAGAGAAAGTTCCAGAACAGGTGGGGCTACTTAGAGAAACCCTGCCTTGAAAAACCAAAAGGAAAAATCATAATTATTACATCCTTTAAATTTATTCTGAGTAAAATTTGAACCGCTTGGCAAGCAATCAGGGTGAATCAGACAGTCTAAGTTGACTGTGTGACAGGAACGATGATGCAAAATGCTAAGTTTTCTTCCTCTATAGGTCTAACTTTTGTAGTGGAAACATGTGGACACTGGACTCAGAACACCGTGGTGATTAAAGGGGAACACCATGATGGAAATGTCAATGTAGAAGAAAAATTTTGTCCTGAACTAGTTTGTCTGAGTACAGACAGATGATAACCTCTACAAGACAACTTTTCTGCTTGTTGAAACTGATGATCAGCTCGTGTTTAGTTTTAAACATGCACATTTTAATTAGTGTTCTGGGCTTAGAGATACTTTTGAATGGTGAAAATGAAAATACAACTTCAGTTTTTTAAACTATGACATGAATTTGGAGCTATAAGAGTTACTATATAAGGACTCATAGATTTTAGAATAAGAATTTATGTATGTTTCTACATACGCACATATATATGTATATGCATATACACATATAAATACATACATATATGTAGGGTTTTTGAGACAGGGGTTCTCTGTGCACTGTTGAATGTTGCAGATCCAGTTCTGTAGACAAGGCTGAACTCAGACAGAAATCCTATTGCTTCTGCTCTTGAGCACTGGGATTAAAGGCATACACCATCACCACTCTAGAATAAGAATATTTTTTAAATTAATGACTGAAGAGAAAAAAAAATCAGGAAAATTTCATACCAAAATATTTTCAGTACTTGAAGTTTTAAAGGAAGCAAACATTAATAGTGAGTGGAACTGTAGTTTCTATTATAGAAAGTGATTTTACATGTATTATGGAAAGTCAACAGGAAATATATATATATAAAACAGGAAATATATATATCCATGTTTATGTTTTTTATATATATATATATATATATATATATATATATATCCATCCATGATTTAGGAACACATATGGAACGAAATTATGTCTGTAGTTATTTTGAAAAGGCAATATGTATATATAAAATTAAAATTTTGCATTTCTTAAAATGAGTGTACTTACCTGTAAATAAAATATGCAAATAGGCTTTAAACTCATCATTTTTGTGATAATGACTGCATTGCTGTGAGGAAATATTATTACCAACAGCTGCTCAGTGAAGCAAGAATTTCTTTTGTCTTGCCATCCAGAGAAATAAGAGACCCTCATAGTAGGCATGCTTGCTGTTTGTGGCATGCATGCTTGCAAAATCAGGAAGCTGACATTTTGACCCACTAACAAGTGGCAGAGAGAAGAAGCTTCGTACAAATGTTTAGATTTCAAGGCATTCAATTCCACTGACACAGGAATATTAAAGTTTACCTTGGGCAGAATGATTTTAAAATGCTATTTTATTAAATTTTAATATAAATATATGCAAGCAGAGTATATCTAAACAAATTCCCACAAAATTGAAAGGCAGGAGAAATTTCAGGGAGGTTTGATGCCTAGTCTGTTTAATTATTTGGGGGTATGTGCTGTAAAGATGATCATAGCATAAAAATTATTTTGTTAGTTCATTGTACAAAAGTACTCCCTCACACAGGTTTTTGGAGAACACTTTAGGGTTTATCTATATCTGATTTTCTCTTCTTTATGTGAAAATTACTTTCTGTAAATTTTATCACAGCTTTAAGATTTCCAGTCCAGTATATAAGACAATGAAGAAAATATTTCTCATTGTATGGTTTGTTAAGGATGAGATTAGAAATAGCTATAGAAAAGAGACTAAAATAGGAGTCTGCATCATTCTAAAAGTTCCTGCAAAGATATCCTGAAAGAAGATAATGGATATGGGGAAATTAATATTGCATTTGATTATTGTATTTTTGTGTCTTTTATTTGGGCAGCTGAGATATGTATGGAAAAGAGATGGTAAAATATTTAAATTAATTCTGAGGAACTTTGAGAAAATATTATTTAAAATGTCACTTTCATGGGCAGTAAGTTTTAAAAACGTTTACATTTGGAGAACTTTGTTATCAGGTGGATTGATAACAGAAGGAAGCCGTATTTACAATACAGCTGTTTGTGTATTCTGTGAATATCATAAATGAATAAATCCAGCACTGTAATGTCCAGCAAGCCCTCCAATATTGTTCACCACATAATCTGAGGCAATCTGATAGCTCTGACTATATAGAACTTTTATGAAAGGGAAAGCCAATGAAAATATTAGAAAGTTTATTGACTTAGAGGAAGCACCAGACAAGCAAAAATGTAATATCATTGTAAAAAATAAGTCAAAGTAACACTTTTCAGAATGTTGAAATCATAATGTGCAAAGGAAGACACAGAAATGCTGGAGATTGCAGATGTAGGCAATATGATCAAACGTGATCAAATATATCATGTTTCTGAAACAGAGAAGGACTAGCAGAGCACTAATGTCATTAAATCAATTACTTTCATTATCATGTTGAATCAAAGTTAACTTCTTTGTTCTTATAAATAAATCACCGTTATCTAATATTAAATGTTTAGAAGAAGCAGGTTAAATATATATGACATCTTTTAGTAAATCATATGCAAATAGCAAATTATTTGAAAAGCACAAAGCATTTAAAGTGGATACTAAAATATTTATAGCAAAAAGTGATATATACATGTGAATTATTTCTTAAATATACAATATAAGGTTCTGTAATATATGAATTATGATTAGTACAATACTGGAAATTTTGTCTTATGAAAATCAAAATATTAAAGTTCTCATAAATTCACATAAAACTATGCCCAGCATCCTTTCCCCCACAATTTATATGTACCAGCGATAGTATATATTTTGTATATTATATTAGCAAAAATAATGTGTTTTATAAAATATAAACAGTGAAATTATTTTAAACAATTTATTTATTATACCATGCTAATTCTACTTATTCATGAATATGGGAGAACTTTTCATCTGATATTATCTTAAATTTCTTTCTTCAAAGACTTGAAGTTTTATCACATGTTTGTGGCTATTGTGAAGGGTGTTGTTTTACTTCACAGTCTGTCCATTTTATATGGCAAGGTTACTGATTTTTTTTGTTGTTAATCTTACAACCAGCCACTTCATTTAATGTGTTTATCAGCTGTAAGAGTTTCCTGGTAGATTTTTTTGGTTGCTTATGTATACTAATATATAATCTACAAACAGTTATACTTTAATTTCTTCCTTTCCAATTTGTATTCCTTTTAAACCATTTAGTTGTTTTTGTGCTCTAGCTAGAATTCAAGTATTATACTATATAGATATGGTAAGTGTGGACAGCCTTATACTGTCTCTGATTTTAGTGGAATTGCTTTGAGTTTCTCTTTTTTTTATTTTGATGTTGATCATAGGCTTTCTATATATTGCCTTTATTATATTTAGGTTTGTCTCTGGTGCCCTTACATTTGGGGCATACCTGTTGAGAATTGAAGTGTCATCTTTGTGGATTTTTCCTTTTAGGAATATGAAGTGTACTTCTCAATATCTTTTGATTAACTTTGGTTTCAAGTCTATATTTTTAGATAGCAGAATATCTACACCAGCTTGCTTCTGCAGCCATATGCTTGGAATTATCTTTATGGAGCCTTTTAATCCAAGGTGATATCTTTTTTGTTAGATATTAGAACAGATACACTAGTATTCTTCTTGGGTCCATATGTTTGGAAAATCTTTTTCCAGTCATTTACTCTGTGATATTCTGTTTTTAATATTGAGGTGTAATTTTTGTATAAAGCATAAGGATGGATTCTGTTTTCATACCCATTCTGGTAGCCTGTGCCTTTTATTGGTGAATTGAGTCCACTCTGAGTAAGAGAAATTAATACTAATGATTATTTATTCCTGTTATGTTTTTGATGATGGTGTTGGTAGTGTGTGTGTGTGTGTGTGTATGTGTGTGTGTGTTTCCCTTCCTTGTGTTTTGTTGGTGTGATATTATTTATTGTCTATTTTCTCTTGGGTGCAGTTAACTTCTTAGGACTGGAGTTTTCCTTCTAGCACTTTCTGCAGAGCAGGATTTGTTGTTTAAATTTGAATTTTTTTTTGTGGAACATCTCACTTTCTCATTCTATCGTGATTGAAAGTTTTACTGGCCATGAAAATTTGGGTTGACATCTGTGATCTCCTAAAGTCTTGAAGATGTCTCTCCAAACTCTTCTGGCTTTTAGAGTCTCCATTGAGAAGTCATGTGTAATTCCATAATGTTAGCTGGCCTTTTCCTCTGGCCGGTTTTAATATATTTTTTCTTAGGGTTCTCCTTGTTACCTGGTTTCTCTAGGGTCATGGAATATACGCTGGTTATCCTTTACTTTATATCTAATATATACTTATGAGTGAGTACATACTGTGTTTTTCTGGGTCTGGGAGAACCCTAAGAAATACATACATGTATCCCCTGGGGAAGGGAAATAGACAAGATCTCCTGAAAAAATTGGTAGTGTGAGGGGGGTAAGGGATGGTGGAATAGAAGTAAGATGGGAGACAGGGAGGAAGGAAGAGAGTGTGAGGGAACAGAATGGTTGAGATGGGGGAAGGATAGAGAGGGATTGCAAGTAAAGAAATATCTTGATTGTGGAAGTCATTTTAATGCTAGTGAGAAACCTGGTACCAGGTAAATTCTCAGGAATCGACAAGGATGACCCCACCTAAGACCCTGAGGAAATAGAGGAGAGGGTGCCTGGACTGGTCTTCCCCTGTAATCAGATGATGACTACCTTAATTGTCATCATAGAACCTTCATCCAGCAGCCGAAGGAAGCAGATGTAGTTATCCATAGCTAAGCACTGTCCCTTCAGAAATCAGTTTCTGAAAATCAGCTGTTTAGAGGGAGGAGCAATAATATGAGAATGATCAAGACCATGCTGTGGATAGCAATAACAGCTGACCTGTGCTGGTAGGAGCTCACTGGCTCCACACTGATAGTGAGGGAACCTGAATAGAACCAAATTAGTACTTCTGTGTGTGGGTGACAGTTCTATGGTTGGGGCAGTCTATGGAGCCTCTGGCAGTAGGACTAGAATTTAACCCTAATAATTGAACAGGCTCTTTAGAGCCCATTATTTTTGAAGGGATACTTTGCTCAACCTAAATTAGTTGGGAAGACATTGGCCTTGCCTCAAAGTGATGTGTCAAACTTTGTTGGAGGCCCAGAGGAAGCCTTACCCTCTGTGAGGAGTGTATGGGTGATGGGGTAGAGAGGATGTGGGGGAAGCAGGAAAAAAGGATGGAGTGGGAACTTGAATAGGTATGTATATGAGAAAAACTTGTTTTTATAAATAAGTAACTAAAATGTATATATATATATTTAATCCTTATTATATATATATAATTTCTTCTATATGTTTAATGCTTTGATTATTATGTGGAATTGGAACACTCTTTCCTGGTCCAACATATTTAGTGTTCTGTAAGCATTTTGTATATTTTTAGGAATGTCCTTCTTTATGTTAGGAACATTTTCTTTCCAGATATTTTTAGTATAAATTTGCTATTCTGTTCTTCAGCTGGTAACTATATACCAACATGCCACTTTGCTACTCCCTCCATTTTTTCTAGTTGTCTTTAAATTCGTTAAGGGTTTCCTAAAAAATAATCATGTTTGAAAAGGACAAGAAGTGTAATTCACTTGAAATGTTCTATATTTGTAATATGTTACATGAAACAATTCATATTTCCTTTAAAAACCACAAATAACCATGTTTACTCATAAAAGACTACATATTTAATGCAAATGCAACTATGTACCTTTAACATATGGAGATTTTGCATTATTAATCCAACTTGTGTCCTTTTTTAAATTTTTCCATTGAAAAATTTCCACTTCCTCCCCTCCTGCCATTCCCCTCCTGCTCACCCACTCACACTCTTTCCTCCTCCTCCAGCCTTAAATGAGGGCAGGGTACCTGCCTTATGGGAAGTCCAAGGTGCTCCACGCTCCATCCAGGCCTAGGAAGGTATGCATCCAAATAGATTAGGTTCCCAAAAAGCCAGTACATGCAATAAAAACAAGTCCCAGTGTCTTTACCAATGGCTTCTCAGTTAGTCCCTACTGTCAGCCAAATTCAGAGAGTCCGGTTTGAATACATGCTCATTCAGTCCCAGTCCAGCTGAATTTGATGAGCTCCCATTATATCAGGCACACTGTCTCAGTGGGTGGAACAACCCCTCACGGTCCTGACTTCCTTGCTCAACTTCTCCCTCCTTCGGCTCTTCAACTGGAACCTTGGGAGCTCAGTCCAGTGCTCTGATGTGGATTTCTCTATCTATCTCCATCCATCACTGGATGAAGAGTCTATATATACAGACATATGTGTTCTTCTTGAAAGTACGAAAGAAATAATGATTTAGCAGTGCCTGAGAAAGAATAACAAACTAACATATGCCATCATCAGAATGATGTAAGTTGAACTTCATAATACTTTAACTAAACATCATTTCTGTATGTTTCTTTTCTCTCAGTCATTAGAATATAGAAAATAAATTCTGACCTTAAACCTAATAACTTGCTATAGTAACAATTAATAGGCATCAGATTGAAAAAACTCCTGGAATGTCTAATTAGATAAAACCAATATAATTTCCTAACAGTAATACTGGGTTATACTTTAGCCAAAGGATTGCTTTAGGGCATAGTTTAATCCAATAATTTGCTGTCCAGACAACTCTCAAATCAAAAGCTGTTTGCTATTACTCAGTAGGACACTGAAGGTTTACAAAGTTTCCTAAAACATCTTCAAGGTCAACACTGCTTACAGTTTTATCCAAACAAGTGTGAGTGAGGTTTGTGTTATTTGGCCGTCTTTGTAAAGAGAACATCAAAGGATATGGATTAATTTACTCTGTAGTTTCCTCTCAGCTTGTGAGTCCTACAGTAAAGAATGCCCATGAGAGAAACCTCCAGGGAGAATGCTATTTCATTAAATACAAAATCACATTTCAACACACTGAACATTCTTCTCAGCACTCATTATGTTAATGTAGTCATTTTGAAATAACTGATCGAAAACATAAGGGCACACATATATAAATAACTGTGCTTGTTGTTACAAAAATTAAAAATCCAGGCAAAACAAAAATCCTTTCTTTTTAGTAATCTTTCCTGAACGTTAATATTAAAAACCCATTGCAGAAAAAACTTTCATCATACATTAAAATACATTTTAATTATCAATAATATTAAAATTTTATAAAACAATTTTATGTTAACCTGTAGGATAAGACAGAGTCAATCATTCTGAAATTATGCTTATATATATATATATGTATATATATGTATATATATGCTTCTACAAGGAGGGTAGACACTCTCAAGTCCCAAATGAGGTTTGACACACTATTAATGCTCCTGGCAGACTACATTTGTGGCTCAGTCATTCTTTCTTGGCCTTTATAACATCTGCTATGCTCCCTTCATCTCTACTTGTCACCAAAAGTGTCCCCTTGCCTTCTTGATTCCTTAGGCTGACAGAGCCTGACTTGCTTATAGGGAAGAACTTCAGGAAAGTTCAGGAATTCAATTTCCCATACTTTAGAAGCTTTCAGTAAATAACTGCCAGGACTCAAGTTGGAAAAGCACTCCATTAAATATCGACAACTGTTGGAAATGCTGCTAGCAGTGGAGACAGTTTACACGTTTTTCTCCCTTTCAGCAAATGTTGGAAAGGGGTTTTTCATTATGTTTAATTTCTGTGTTCAGTGAGAAAATTTAATTACAAATTACTTTATGGTTTTTTGCAGTATACATCTTTTAAAAACCTTCTATCATCACTCAAGATTGTCTGCGGCAAAGTCTTGCTGAAAATCTACTGAAAGGAAATCATCCAGAAAAGTGAAACCTAGGAACCCACTGCTGTGTGAGAGCTACAGTCTACCTTTGGCAACTTATCATGGCATCTCCTTTCCTGTATATAGGAGCAATGTTTACCTTTCCTTGCATGAAGTTAATTCATATAAAGGTGGCTGGAGTTTTTTTCCTTGTATATCTTTCACATCCTAGTACCATTATATTGCTTTCCTAACAATAGACTCCACACTGAGTTCAGAAACTCTTATTGATTCCCTGGTGTTTTTACCTTTCCTTGTGCAACATTTGCTTTGATAGTTTCAACAAAATCTCTCTTGTCCATCTGTGTGTGTGTGTGTGTGTGTGTGTGTGTGTGTGTGTTTCTATCTCTGTCTCTCATGTGAAAGTGAATAGAGTCATGATAATTTCATTATATTTCTCTTTGTTTTGTACTTATTTCTTTGAAAAGTGAAAAGGCTGAGGAAGGAACTCTTTGAAAGAGACAATTTATTTAAAACCCTGCAGAATTAAACTTGACTGAGAACAACATTACAATTCCAGGGAGATGGAATGCTGTAAGTCATGAGTCAGAATTATCTTATGTTCATTTTGATCCTTTTAAATAACCATATTTTTAAACCACTGTATCTGATTTCACAATCTTCTGACTTTAGATCAAATTCTTGGAATATGGTGCTGTGCTGGCATTACCAAAACTTCACCCACCCATAATTCTAAGATGTAAGGAAGACATTAGGACTGACCATGAATTTAGAAACACAGATCTGCGATAGTACTGACCTCTGAAAGATTTTAAAAGTTTGGTTCAACCACACACTAAGTAATTTTCGCACTGACATCAGCAGAGTGATTTCTAATCCAAACCAGTTATGACTCTATGTAACTGGAAATCGTGCTTGCCCCTTATAAACAAGGGCTCATGCTAAGTCTTCCACAACTATAGATGCCAATCAAACCCCTGAGATGTTTGCTATATATTCAGATTAATGCAATTCACTCCTCAAGCTAGATTTATTTTCTGAGATAGCTCTCAGGTCCCAAGGAAACTAGTTGATTGTATTACTCAGAGTCTTGTAAATGATAAAGATAATCAGCCAGATGAAGAAGTGTCTCTGGCATGGGAAATGGGAAGGGTGTGACATTCCTCTTCTCTGCTACTGCAATGAGAAGTGTCTCAGATACAATCCCTTGGGTATTAATGGCGATTTCACTCTCCAAAAAGGACACAATGCCTAATTGGCTGTTGGCGAGCAAATAAAACTTCAACAACTCTGCTCTCCCTAGAGGTTGGTTGGTGAGGACAAAAGCTTCATCCCTCTAAGTACATAGTAGTTTCCTTGGCAACCAATTTCTATCCTACATTATCCAGCCTCCTTAGTTCTCTTATGGGAAGAGCAGATGTCCGTGGAACGTTAAAAACTCTTAAGAGTAACCAGCTCTAAGTTAGGCACTCAAGCAATCATAGTAGTTTTTAACATTCTGTATTAGAAATTGCAGGAAAACAAAAATGAAAAAAAACTTTCAAAAGGCAATTTTATTAGCAGTACTCTCTCAAGAGGCAACATAGGATTGCACTATCTATTCCTCAGTGGTGATGTCAAAGTTATTTGAGTGTATTTGTGTGTGCATGCATATGTATGTGTTTGTGCCTATATGTGTATTTGTTATGCAGAACTTGAAAACTTAAAAAAATAAATCAGTAAGTAGAATTAAGGAGACCCCAAATCTTCACATCTCAACAAACTTCTATAGTGTTAGATTAGCTAACTGTGAACCTTGGATTTCATACTCTCACTGCCAAAATATTTTTCTGGATTTATTCCACATGAAAATAATGGAAAAATCCCTGACAGAGTTTAAAAATTAGTTTTATACCTTCTTTCAATTGTCAAGTGTCCTTTAAAACATTTAGATTTTTTATATTGTTAAAAGAAAAATTTACATTTATGCCCCTTGTTCCAGGCCCTCCCGCTCCCCC
>JAQHUG010000197.1:136385-159562 GCA_028555095.1 Dicrostonyx torquatus
TGGTTATTTCAGGCATAAGCTAGTGGTGCAGCTGCGGCTAGGAGCCAGGTGCTGGGAACAAAGGGCCCATGTTCCTATCAGGTGCCAGGAACACAATCCGTACCTCCTTTTACAACACATATGTCTAGCAATTCCCCTCTTCTCAGGCTAGTGAGGGAGATCATGAACCTTTGAGAAGAATCTATTCCCACTCCTTTACCAGCCAGCAGAATTCCTTAGTACATTCTCAACCTTATCTTCACAAGCATAGATCACTGTAGCTACTGTCAGAAACCCAAACTGACTCACTTTACATAAATGGATACTATCACAAGTAAACATCTAGACACAATACTGAGATCTACAATCCATGAGATCTATAATCCATGGGGATCCCTGTGTCAATTGATACACCTACATTACATCTCCTTCATCTATGACACAGGGAACACAGTAGAAAAGTATATGGAAAGTTTCTGAGATAAGGTTAAGTTATTCATACTTACGAATATGTAAAGGGTAGAAATATAGTCAATAAGAAATACTTATAATGATAACTTGAATTGGATCCTAATACCCACAAATAAAAACTGGGTGTGGCACATATATTTTTATTTCCAGTGCTTGGGAGACAGAGATACTCAAGAATAACAGGATAGTCACCTTATGAGCCTCAGCAGTGAGTTCCATATTTCAGTTAGGGATCATGTCTCAAAATTAAAAGTGAATGACTTCTGATAGTGAGACCTGACCTTTTCATTCATGAACATACAATTCACCCCCATACATGTGCCCCATCACATACACAAACAAGTATACCCATATACACACACAATACACTTAATATCTGTTATTTCTTTGATACAAGCTTTTTAGTGAAAAATAATGATGTTTATATGATTTTAACATCCTGTCAAATATAATCAATTATCATTTGCCATGTTCAACAGACTAAGCCATTTGTAATGTTCTAGCTTGTTTACTTAAAAATAATTTCAATAATTCAATATATTTGATAAATACAATTTATGTCCTTCAAATTATGACTTTACCATACAAATTTTTTTTACACTATGCAGCATGGATTAATACCTATCTCACAACCACTAACAATTTTATCTTCCCTTCAATGTGACCCCCAAACTAGAAGTTATTATGCTATATTTTTATTCCAATGGTAATTTCCTGGGTAGAAATTTAGTCACCATTATTAGTTTCAAGTACTTATTATACAATACTAAAAAGATCACAAAATTTTATCAATTTAAATGAATAAGTAATTGTTGCTCTCTCACAGTACACCAACGTTACTGATGGGTTTCTGTCTAACCTTCCATTTACATTCAAGATCATGATTAAAAGAACTGTCTACAATACGGCCATATTTAAAACATAATGTGAATTTGCAATTCTTATCTGATATGTTGAAGATAAAGAAAACACCATGTCTAAACGTGGACAGCATTTAATAACTTGAACAGTGGAGTAAAGTTCCTTCTCTAATAGCGTATCTTCTATGATAGCAACTTTTTCACCAAGTATTTAAAATGGAGGATGAAATGTGATAGCTAGCCACTTGGGGCCATGACAGAGACAAAGACTGCAAAGTCTTCTATGCCCAAGGTGCAAAAGGAAAGAGAATTATATTCTGATGACCTTAGCATTCTATCTGCTGTGTTAACAAGGGTTTGCCAGTATGTGAACAATGTGAATGAAGAAAGTACTTTGAGAAATTCAAAGCTAGGAAACTGTAAGTTTTTACAAACAAAACACAAACACATTATATATATATATACATATACATATATACATATACATATACACATACACATACACATACACACACACACATATATATTTCAAGATAGGGTTTCTCTATAGCTTTGGAGCCTGTCCTGGAATTCGCTCTGTAGACCAGACTGGTGTCAAACTCACAGAGATCTCCCTGTCTCTGCCTCTTGAGTGCTAAAATTAAAGGCATGTGCCAATACTGCTTGACAGTCATATAGGTTAAAACAGATTATACATCATATGGAGAAATAAAAATAAGCAGAATGAAGGTTGAACACTACCATAATGCTTGATTCATTTCATGGTAAACAGAGTAGTGCCTGCAAAACAGGTAATGTTTGAACAACCTAACTGAACAATGGAGAAAATTGGTGAAATTCAGGGGCTTTCTGAAAAGGCAGCTCAGTGAAGACCTGTGCAAGTTTCCTAGAGTAACACCAGAAATAACTTGGTCTTCAAGGTGAAAAAAATATAACAGCATTTGCTCAATGGTGCCTTGAAGTCATTTTGAGATATTTTAATTGCATGTCACAAGCAAAGGTTGCCTTTTCCTGTAGAGCAACAACATTACACAGGATTAGTAAATATAAAACCATTTCTTGAATTTCTTCAGAATAAACCGGTCAAGTCAAGGTATAGGAAATGATGAAAACAAAAATGAGAAATAAAATGAGTGGATCAACTCAAGTTGATCTATTTATCAGGATATCAGAGATGGGTATAAATTCATGCATAATTACACTGTATGATATCTGGTTTTGTGGTAGATAAAATATTTTTGAAAAACTAAACAGTCAATCATGCCTAAAGAGTAGATTATCATATATAGGTATTCAAATATCTAAAGTAAATAGCCTATTGTAAAAAATTATGTACATCTGAGAAGCTAACAGTGGTGAAATTTGAGTAGAAATCAACATTTACTTCAGATGTCTGCTTGTTGTATTTAATCTAGGTGTGAGGAATGAGGGCAGTGGACACTTGCTGAAAAAAAAATGGGAAATCTTGATGCAGAATGAAAGTTTCTGGCTTAAATACCAATTCCACCATTAGTTAGGTTTGTCCTTTATGTCATTTGCTTCCAATGTCTTCTCTTACTCTTTCTAAATCTGATAGGTAGATAACACACTCTCCTTGGTAGATCCAATATGTTGGCCTCTATTTGACTAAAAACAAAAAGTACCCCTGATCCATTGGGTTTCAAAGAGAGTAGGTGAATATTGGCTGACCAAGGACTAAGTTAATGAATAAACAGCCCATGGTGGTGGCACTGGCCTTTTTTTTTTAATGCAAGAAATCAAGAGGCAAAGGCAAACAGTTCTCTGTGAGTTTGAAGTCAGGCAACATTAGGTAGCAATAACTTGTCTCAAAATATAAATAAATAAACAAACAACAACATCAAGTAAATAATCAAAAAAAAGTTCATTATTGCCCCATTTGGAGAAATTGTTTGCAGTCAAAAACCAAACCCACTTTTGGGTTTCAGATCATTTCTATTCCTCTCAGTTAGAAGGCAGGGTCCCTCTGTTAATGGAGATAACAAAACAATTTCTATCTATATTTAGATTTGGCATAGGAAATTTTTAATTATTAAGTAATTAAGCTGAACAGAAAAATTGAGCAATTCATGATGAACATCTTTCTTACAAACATTTCAAAACCTGGTCTTTCAGTTCCCTAAAATATGTCTAATTGTGGCTTCCTACAATGATAATTCATTTTGCTGCAATGTCATTTCTTATGGTCTCCTTGGAAATGACTGCTGTGATTAGGGAAGCATACCGTAATATGAAGTTTCAGTTTCAGCTAATTGGATGATTTACAAGGACTGCCCTGGATATGGAATGCTTGCGTGGTGGAATTTTTACATGCTAGCTGCTAAGAGATAATACTATCAAATCACACTGGGATGCTGCTATTCACAGAACTGCTCACCACGCTCAAACTGCTTTGTTTGGTAGGCTGACCTATAATGAAAGAAGAGGAGTTGAATATTTCATGCTGTGCTGGAATGTATAATTCATGATCAAATTCTTCAAAAAGAAATAGATAACTGAAAGCTATAAATGAAATATTTTTATACTTAACAGAGATACTCCATAAAGATCTTTTAAGTTTTACTTTCACTGAAGAATTATGAAAAACAGCAAGCCACTAAAAAAGAATCCAAAGAAACAGAGAAGGAAGTAGAAGAGAAAAATAAGTAACCAGAAAAGTACTGTGCCAGTAAATGCAGAAATAATTTTCTCTATGGTCCTTTATGAAAATCATAGCAAATTTTGAAGATGCTGGAAAGTCTGTCCATTGTCTTTGTCTGCTGTGTGTGGTCAGGCTTTTAGAAGTGGTCATCCCAAGTATCTTCTAAAAATGAGAAGTAACCACAGCCAGTTCATTCATACACTTAATTATTAATTTGTCGGATACTGGTGCAACTTATTGTGATGACATTGGGTATGCCAGAAAAGCACTATACCACTGAATTACTTTTCAAAACCAATTATAAAAAACCTTTGTTGAGTACCTATTATTTTCTTAGATTAATGCTTAATGTGTTTGAGGCATGCAGCTTATAAATCTACTGGCTATATAGTTTATCATCCAAGCTAAGAAATTTTGTTCTATTAAAGGGTATATTGGAAAGAGACTGATTTAAAAATGAGATTGCCTCTAACAATCAAGATATACAAATTATTATAGTTATTAATATTGGCCTTCTTTTTATTTTATTTAGACAATCTGTTTTTTTTTTTATTAATTTTGCAAACCAACTGAAGCCCTCCTTTCCACTTTTCCTGTAGTTTTTTTTGGAATAGGATTACACAAAGTTCTAAATGGTGTTCATTTCTTTTTTTTAATTTTGTTCATTTAATCTGAGGATAAAATTTCATTCATACCTGAATCAGTGGAGATGCGGGTCTAGTATAGTTCCTGTGAAATATGCCATGATCTAAAACTGATCTGACTTTCACTTTACTTAACCATGTTTGCTTGTAGACTTGCTGGTTGGAAATCCCTGGCTAAAGAAAAAGGACTTTATTATGTACACTTTGCAGACACTTTTTGTTCTTGTCTGTTTCTCAGGGTCCCAAGATCTGATAGCCTGGATGTGAGGTTACACATGCAAAGATGTCTTATGCCACTGAGTAGCAACCAAACCATGCAATGTGTTTGTTTGTTTAGATTTTTATTTTTATTTATGAGTGTGCATACATGACTGGATATTTGCTTGCATACACAAGTGAAAGTACCCATGGAGACCAGAGGACAAGTGTTTTTTTTTTTTTCTTTTTTTCTGATGCTGGAGTGACAGATGGGTTTAAGCTGGCCATTTTAAATGCTGGGAGCATAATTTGAGTCCTCTGTAAGATACATAAGAGCTCTTAAGTGCTGAGCCATATCCTCAAGTCCTCATTTTTTTTTGTTTCGTTTTATGAAATCCGGCTTTGGAATTTTTTATATTGCTAGGATAAAAGAAAGAAAGGCTTCATTTATTTTGTACTATAAATCAAGGGGACACATCCCATTGTGGCAGGGAGAAGAAGAGGTGTGGAAGGGTGATCACCTGCCCATCCATCAGACCAAGGGAAACTTTGCAAACATCTATAAAGACAATACAGTAAAGGAGTGCTAGTGCCCTGCAGAGGAAAGGAACAGAAACATGGCTATATCTGGCTTGGTCTTAGAAGAGGGTCGTTGTTTCCCTGGGGGGAAATAATTTTTTTTCATATTGTCTGGATTTTTTGTGTGATTTAATTGAAAATTTGTTATCTCCAAATCTGTAATAATGCTGTCTTCAAATTATCCTTTAACCTGCTTTTGTTTAACAGACTTACTTAGAACTACCAAAATACAAATGTCCTAGAAAATAAACCTGCCTATATCTTTCCTGACTATAAAATGCTGACAGTATATAAAGAAACAGAGGCACTATTCATAGACTGTGCAAAAAAATTTTGCTTTTTCTAGAAAAAATAATAACTCATGTTCTGCCAAAGAGGAATTGGTTTTCTTATCTCTGGATGCTTTGTGTTTCACAGTAACTCTGAGAAAGCAGCTTTTTCTGCTGCTTTTCATTCTGAGGCTTTTGCACTTCTGAGAGAACAGCTAAGACTGGGAACTTCTTCAAACAATAGCTTTAGCTGTCTGGTTTAGTTTTGAGTTTTCACTGTAAGACGTTTCATGAAAAATGCACTGGGTATTGTTAGAAACATATTTCAGTGCCGATAGAGCTAGCATATATATTCATATAGAAAATTCCTGTGGCCACTTTGCCTGTGTGAGTGTGTATCTGTGTATACGTGCCCCATTGAGGTTCTTCGTTAAATGCCGTTATCATGAGGTAGAATTCAAGGAAGGCTGGATCACTCGAGTCCCTGTCAAACCCGAATGTCAGCTCAGAGTTTTCTCCACTTTAAATAAATGCCTAAACTACCAGGTTTCAAGACCACTCTACATTATAAAGTGTTGGACATCACAGAAGGAATAAATCAAAGCCTTCCAGATTTTCTCCCTCAGAACATTACCAAAGGGTATACAGTATTTTTTTTCAGATGTATACTAGGTTTTAAAAAGACCAACCAAAATTTAGTTTTAAAGCTTCATTTCTGAGGTAACTTTTAATGAGTCTATTATTTCTGCCTAAATTCATCCAGCAAGAATGAATTATTCATTTCTGAAAGAAATCAATTACTGGAGACACTGTTCAGTCCTACAAAGGGAATGATTTACCTTTCTCACACGGTTTACAAATCATCTGACCACACATTTCCTGAGACTGAAATTCCACAGAATTACCTAGACATAATTTCATTTTCTAATAAAATTTTACATTTTGGACACATTTTTAAACTACCATATTCATTATGAAATTAAAAATATCCTGTTGTTGACCTCCGTGTTAGAGAGCCTACAGCTGTGGGTCTGCAGGTCTAGCCCCCTCATGTGCCCCAGGAGGTCATAGTTGGGGTGTATGTTGGGGTGGGCCACCACATGACCCTGATTCTGGGTCTGGGTAGTTGCAGGGTTAGTCAGCCCACCAACTATCCCAAGTCTTCACCACCAGGATGAGCTCAACATTGTCATGGCCAGATCACCCTTTGGAGCAAATGAGCAAGGGGTTGGGCCAGTTCTCATCTTTCCACAACCTCTGGTTATGTTCTCCCACACCTGTACCATTAGGGTCAGCTCTACTATGTTACCCAGGTAGGGTGTGGGGGCCACTCTCCCGAGTGCAGTAGCTGGTGAGAAGCAAGGACAGCTCTCCCACTCTTATGACCTCAGGGCTATCTGTCCCACCTATCACAGTCAGTGAAGGAAACGGCAGGGGTGGGGAGCATCTTTCTTGTCCTATACCACCATGTGGCAGATGAGGGACAGGGTCTGATCTTGCCCACTCATGTTCTCATGGCCAGTTCACTTGCACCCCTGTCAATAGGGTCAAATCTACTGTGCTGACCAGGCAAGATACAGGACCTACTTTCCCAATGTTGCAGTTGGTGGTAGGGGCAAGGATGGCAGGGCATCTTTTTCTTGCCCTCACCATCACATGGCAAATGAAAGGGATGTGTTCAACTATGCCACTCTCACACCCTCAGGGCTAGCTCCCCCATGCCTCTCCCAAGATGGTCTACAATGATGTCTCAGCACAGAACAGGACCTACAGTCCAGAGTGCTGCAGCTGGCAAGAGGTGTTCCAGTGAGGACCAGTAGTGTAGCAGAAAAGAGAGGATTTGAATCAGATTGACTTTTCAATGAACACTTGCAAGTAAAGGTGTATAAGTAAAAGGATTTAGTGTGTGTCCTTCTGTGTCGTACTTCAACTTCCATGACAAGATTGGATTTTCATTTATTTCTTTTTTCCTCTTAAATTTCATTTTATTTTATTTTGGGGGAGGAAATTGCTAGGGTTGAGGGCAGATATGAATGGACAGGGAAACGAATGCTATTGAGATGCATGATGTGAAAGACACAAGAATAAGTAAAAAGGAAGTCACAAAATAAATTAAATATGTCTATCACTTATAAAACTTCTTTTGGATTCTATATAATCCTTCTACCAGGGCATATCCCATCTGGTTTCCTGTCGCCTGCTACATTCAGTGAAAACCATCTGTCTAATAGCTGTCTTCCATCTATCTCTTTCCTTCTTCTTTCAATTTTTCTTTCTTATCATGGTCTCATTGTAAATCACAAGGGTGTTATTTTAGGATTTCATTTACCCAGATTGATGTACATAGATTATGTCTCTTTGGAGTGATTATCTGTGTGCTAAATCATGTTAAATCTACCATTTTGTTGCTTATCTTTTCTACTTTTTAGTTTCTCTTTTCTTAACTCTTGTGGTTTTTAAAAACTATTTTATGGATTCTTCCTTGGTATAGATATAGTGTTATTCAATGTATTTTTGGACATATTTTTTCCTTCAGTGACTCTACTGCAATACACTACTGTTCATAGTCCACCTTTATTACATCCAATACAGTTGGATAACTCATGTTCTTACACTCTTTAAAGTGAGTACTGAGATATTAAATATATTTTTAATTAATTTATTTATTTTTGAAGACCAACTTTCCTGATTTTATATACCAATCCCAGTTCCTCCTCCCTCCATTCCTTCTGATACCCCCAACTTTCCCCTACCCTACTCCTCCATCTACGCCTATGAGAAGATAAGGGAGACGAGAAAATCTAGTACATCACTTTCAGGCAGGACCAAGGCCCTCCCACCAATTTCTAGGCAGAGTTGATCAATCTAAGTATGTTTGATAAACTATGAGGAAAGTTTGTTTATATTTCTCTCACTTGTAGAAATCTTTTAGTTTTAATATATCAAAACATTATTTATTTTTTATGTCTCTGAATAATATAGTGACATTGAGTATAAAATTCATAGATGACAACTATGTTTTAGCTGCTGAACAAATTCATTTTACCCACCTACCTCAGTATCTTTATCTCCAAAATCTGTCATCTTAAAATGGTATCCACTATAGATCATACATTCTTTTATTCCTGGATTCCTTTAAGCTTTTTTCTTTGTTTTTCTTTTTGATAGTTAAGGTATTTTCTGATAGATATTTAAGAAAATGTCCATTGGAATTGGAATTTTATATCATTTATTTTATTTGAGAAGTTTCAAACATTACTTTTTCAAACACTGTTTTTGTACCTGTGAGTTCTTCCTGACACTCTTTCAATCTCATAAGATTTGACTGTAGTTAAAAGTTTCTGTCCTGCTAGGTCCTGCAGCCATTTAGTCCCCAAGAAACAAACAGATGCTAATAATCAGGCTTATTATTAGCTAGCTCTTACAACATAAATTAACTCATAATTCTTGACTATGTTTAGCTACATGGCTTGATGCCTTCTATCAGTGAGGCATTCTCCTATTTCTTCCTCTGCATCTGGCTAGCAACTGCATCTTGGCTTTTCTCTTCCCTGAATTCTTTTATAGGTCACCTAGCCTATACTTCCCGCTTGACTACTGGTCAATCAGCATTTTATTAAACTAATACAAGTGACAAATCTTTACAGTGTACATGAGCAGTATCCTGCAGCATTGGAATTTAGACACTCTCCTGCAGGTTCTTGAGGTAATTTTGGTTTATTATTGAGCTCGATTTTTTTCTGTATTTTTAGATAAGCAAAATTAAAATGTTTTCTTTTGATAGCATCTCCATCTGCTGTAAATCCAGTCTACTCTTAAGAATCTAGCCATTTCAGTTATTATTGATATTTTCAGGCCTATGATCTCTGTTTTTTTTCTTTGTCTGCTAATTAGTCATGCTTTTCTTACATGTTGCATAATTATAATTGATCATTTTAAACATTACAATGAAGCCCACTCTAAATTCTTGCTTGGTGGATTCTGGTGTTTATTTGATGACCACAGAAGCTGACAATCTTTTCTCAATCAAACTTTTCTTTCCTTGGTTCTTATAACAAGAGAGTTGTTTTATTGTTATTATCACATATGATAATATGTGACTCTAATATCAATTAATTTTGGGAATCATTGTCTTTATGTTTATGTAACATATCAATAGGTCTATTTTTAGGGCTAAAATTTAAAATATAATTGTCCACTTAGTATTATTTTGCCATGCTTACCTGGTGCATGTAGGAATTCCAGTGTCCTCTCCTTCTGCTGACTGAAGGGCAGAAACAGGAATGAATGTCTTTATAAAGGCAGGAAACCACTGTGGAACTCAAGGTTGGTAGGATTGTGTGGGACTACTGGATTAAAAGGGAAGTTGAAAGATCCTTGCAGTAACTTGATATGTCATGCATCTAAACAATATATATATGTTAATACAAAATAAATAAATTTTAATTCTATCAATTACATAATTAATAACTTTATCTCTTTTACACAAAGAAGTGCTGAAAACATATACATTTCATTTGCTGATATTCATCACTGCACCTGTTTCTTAAATGATTGAAGCCACCTGAAATTAAATAAGAAATTAGGATATATAGTGTTTATTTTCCAGTACAAGTTGATGGTCATAAATGATTTGTTATACTATAAGATATTCAAGAATACTATTTTCATGAAATGTATTCTTAAATGTATCGCTGACTCTAACATTGTTGACTCACTGCAGTACTTTTAAAAACGCATCGTTTCCTGATGTTTCAACCAAGTGTAAATCCTATATTCTAATTGTCAGTGACATTTCCTTCCATTCAAAGTAGAATATATTTTAATAATTTCTTTCAAAGGATTTAGAGAATGAGTTAACTGCTACTCAGAAAATCATTTATTGGCAATCAGGACACTCAAAGAGAGTGAAAAATATGTGATAAAACATAAATGAAATGACTAGCAGTCAATATTCAGATAAATTTATTTAGGAGTTGTGCTTTTCTTCTTTTGTGTTGTTTTATTGTTTGTCTTGTTTCACTGTTTTCCATTGCTCTTTAAACAGTTACCATCATCATCTGCTATCACTATGGGGAATAGCTGTTTGGCAAATTAGACTCAAATTGTCAACAAGCTGCCTGTGCAAAGGAAGGTTTCCAAACAGGTTAGGAATAAACCATTAAAGAAAGCTGAGATTTTAAGTATTTTCTGAGTAATTTAATATAGAGTAACCTTAAGATTTCTGGAAAAACTTAAGAATTAATATTCAAAAGATAGCTAACCATTTGGACACTTCTCAGCAGCAGGAGTAAAGTTCATTTGAGTGATGGCTTATTATGTGACTTTATTGGTCTGCATAGATATCGCTTGAGGAATCTACAGTTTTATTCAACATTGACTTTTAGGAGCATATGTTTATATTTGTTCATTAAGTCTCTAATAGCATAATTACTTCTAGGTTATTCATTACTGTTTGGTACAGAGTGACCCATCATTCATTGCATTCCTGAGTGTAGGCAGGTCATAACTACTGAAGGAACTTTAACTGAGTTCTGTGAGTTTGAAAAAAGACAGATATTAATTTTGTAGATCATTCATAACCTACTCTCAATAGGAATAGTTCAAAAGCATATTTTTTCTACATAGGCAAAAATATAGACTTCAAAAAAATAGACATTTTGTAATTTGAGTACTTGCTAGATCTTCAGGACTGAATTTGATTACTTTCAAGTCATTTTAAAATTCTCAGTTAATTATTTCATTGATAAATTTACTAGATAAATTTAATATGTCTCATACACTGAATGCCGTAATTTGTCTCTGTGGTTTATAACATCAGTTGTATATGTATATGTCCACTTACATCTCGCTAAGCTACTTTTCAATTTCAAAGTAATAGTCATAAAGCACTTTTATATTAAATACTTCCTTAATAAACCATCTATTCTCAGAAAGACATAGATGGCATGTGTAAGTGAATATAAGATGTAAAGCAAAGGATAACCAGGCTACAATGCTCAGCCCCAGAGAAAATGGGTAACAATGAAAATCCTATGAGAGAAAGGACACATGGATCTCCCTGGACAAAAAAAAAAATAGATGAGATATCATGGCTAAACTTGGAATAAGGAGGGGAGTAGAAGAGTGGGGATGGGAACATATGGAATTAGGCTGGCTTAATTCAGGGGGATGGAAAAGGAGAGTAATGAAAGACATGTCTTTATAGAGGGGCCATTATGAGCTTAGAGTGGAACCTTGTGCCAGGGAAACTCCCTGGAACCTCCAAGGATGACCCAAGATAAGGCTTCTAGCAAGATTTGAGAGGGATTTTCTGAGTGGGGAAGGGAGTCAAGATTATGATGAGGAAACCCAAAGACAGCTGACCTGAGCTTGTGGGAATTCATAGACTCTGGAGGTATAGCTAGGGAGCCAGCATGGGACTGACCTAAGCCCTGTACATCTGGTTGACAGTTGTGTAGCTTGGTCTTTCATGGGTACCCTATCAGTGGAACCAGGAGCTGTAACTGATGCATGAGCTGGCTCTTTGGATCTTATTCCCTATTGTGGGATGCCTTGTTTAGCCTTGAGGCAGGAAAGAGGAGCTAGGTCCTGCCTCAACTTGATATGCCATGCTAGGTTATTTCCAGGGCAGGCCTTACCCCACCTGAATGGAGATGGAGGAGGAATGGATGGCAGACTAGAAGGAGGTGGTGGGGGAAAGAAATAGGTCAAACTGTGGTTGGTATGTAAAATAAATCTTAAAAATTGATGAATAAAAAGCATTTATTAAAATCTCTTAATATTACAGAAATTTCTTCTAAATTATGCTTGCTTTGTAAATTTATCCCAAGTTTTAATGTTAGTATGAAATGACACATTTATAATAATTAATTTGTGTTCTGTTAGTAAACTATAATCTCAGGCTGGCATGCTCCAATTTTTGCTAAATTAAAGAATTAATATTATCAAGGTGATAAAAAGTTTTGCCTTCTTGAGTATGTGCAGAAAATAAATATGGATAAACTGGAATGTTTCACATAGGAACAAAACTCTAGATTTGAACAGGTGACTGATAGGGACAAGTATAATGCATTTTGCTTTCATAATTCTTGATGTTTGAATGAAGATTGGTATTTTGGAAATCTATTGATTATGATAAGATTTTCTACTTTATTTCTCTTCCTTTCCCTGTGGAATGGTGATGAAGCATTGCTTTTATATTGCCTTTAGCAGGTGATTTGAAAAGAACTTACATTAGACTACGAGGGTCCTTGTAAGTCAAAAGCTTAGGAAAGACTCTAGTATTAATACTTCTCAAGACTAATTAAATGAGTGAGGTTAATACAAAGTTTCTAGGCAAAGTTTCTTAATATCCATCTTATTTTATTTACAAGTTAAATATTGTATATAGTTTACAGATAATTTGAAAAATACCAAAGACTATTAAATACAGTCACTCATTACCATATAGTAAATAATTTTTTTATTTAATATTTTATTGAACCACAATTTATTCTTAATGGATGCAACTGAAGTTTACTTTCTTATTTAATATTTCTTAAAGAAAGAAAATAGGAAGTCAAAGTTTTTACACTCAGATATTCTTTTTATAAGTCATTTCAACATATTTCCTGTAATTTTCCAAGTGCTAATTCACACACATCACAGAAGCAAAACAAGGCCTATTGTAAAGGAAATACCAGCATATATGTCCTCTTATATATTTCTGTGATTGGACAAATAAGTAGATGGACAGACAAACAGATCCAAATTAATTGACTAGGTCTTGTCCATGAATGAATTGTGCCATCTTCTTCAGTTTGATTGATCATCATGAGGGTACATTTATTTTGAAATTGGACCATCTGACTGTAGCCTCTTCCAGGTCCTCTCATCACTCCAAACCTACAACATGGAAGAACAGGGTAATCAAAAGAAGAGAAAACAAACTGTCTCCAGATAGAAAAGGATGTTCTTGGATATCCTAGCTTCCAAAATATTATGAAATACATTTCCTTCCTTTATCTTAACTAATATGTCACAAGTCATTGCTGTAGAGAAATAGACTAAGGAAAATGGCAATGGTAAAAATCCACTGGAAATAACAAATGTTGGCCAGAGTGTAGAACAATGGGAACTCTCTAACTTTTTCAGTGAGATTGTTAAATGGGTCCACTGAAGTGGAAAACAACCATTTTAGTTTCTTTTCTTATATCTATGTTTATGACATGTCTGTTTTATGTATGTGCATGTATGTCCATAAGCACATATGTGGCTTGGTAAACACATGTGTCTATGCATACAAGAGAATGCGTCATTGCAAAAGTCTTACTTGATCATTCTCCACATTGTAGAACTAGGCAGGGCCTCTCAAAGGAACCTGAATATTGCTGTTTAGACTACTCTAACCACCTAATGTTTCCTAAAAACACCCTGTGTGTCTTTTGAGAGCTACAGTTACATGCACCAGACATTTATGCTGATACTGAAGATCAAAACTGAGGTCCCTCCTCATGTTTTCATGGCAGCATTTTTATTTATTCATGGGGCAGGATGTTGAGCCATCTCCCTAGGCTCTCATAGTCATTAACTTCAAATTTGAATTTTATGTCTAAGAGATGCCCAGATAACTGTTGGAACATTATTTTAGGGTATGTGTGTGAGGTATTTCCAGACAAAAATTTAATTTCAAATTATAAATTGAGTAAAATCACATTATCCTATATGAATGGAATCATACACCCACTGAGAGCCACAGAGAACTAAAGAGAGAGGCAGCACATTCTCTCTGCTTGTGCAACTGAGATATCTACATTTTTTTGTCTTGACAAGAAGCCTGGAAAATTTTTATGATAAAATAAGCAAACAAATTTTGTTCCTGGTAAAGAAACATTTAAAGGTATAACACCTTTCTTGTGAAGGTAATAAGCTTCAAGACATTAAAGATGTCAGGCAGGTGAGAGTGCTTTATTCTCCATCTGCAACAAATCCTTAGTGTCTCCTGACTGGAGAAAAGGGTGAAGAAGTTAATAAGCATACCAGTTGGTTGAAGTTGTTTTGTGTTATGGTTTGTTTTCCCACAGAAGGGTATGACCTTATCATTTATCATTCTCTGCTCCCATTTGAGGTGGGATTCAGACCTTACTCCAGAGGAAATGCTACTTTAAGAGCAGGAAAAACTAGATGTTGCTAGAGCAATTTTAACCTCAAGGATGAATATTCTTTTCCTGTATCTTTATGTCAATATTGCCTGTTTCACAACCTCAAGTAATAGCTTTTAGATTAAGTGTAAAAACTAGATGGCACATGAGTTTGTGGAGGTGAAAATATAGTGGGTTACAACATGTGAATGACATGATTTCCTGGCCTTCTTAGCATCAGAGTTAAGAGATTTTCCCAATCTGCCATTCATTTCCTAAAATACAGATTCACCAGACAGAGCTTTGAGGTAGCAGAAACCTTAGTAAATGATGTCTCATACTCTATTCAACCAATATGAACTCCCAACATCCTTATATTCCCCTTTTCCATGATAATTTGTTTCACAATAATCAGTTGTTGGGACTGTTATGCTATAACAATTACTTAAACATCAAAATTCCTTTTTGGCAGAAAATAGCCAGTAACATTACCAGTCATTTTAAGTGTTGAGTGCAAAGCTGTTTTACATGATAAACAGAAGGGAATGCGTTCCTAGACAATTGCAGAGATATTGCCAAAAGGAAAAGAATCAAAATGACAAAATCTTTTAAATCTTTAAACATAACAGGTTATAATAGCATTACTACTTTTTGAAGTGATCTACATTTTGTCAAACTGATACCCATCTTTAATGCTGTCTGTATTTCTACAACTTTCAACTCAAACTAGAAATATAACCCCAATTTTATATTATTGACAAAATCTCTCTGTTTTGTGGCAATATTCATATTTGCTTTCAATTTTATTTTTGATAGCAGAAATAAATTTATTTTTACACATAATTTGAGACTGGGAGAATTAAAGTAGGTCATAAATGCAAATCAGTGAATGAAAGAGTGATCTGAGATCAAATTTTGATTAATATCACACCACAAAAGATATGTAGGGAGTAAAAATGTGACATTGTCTTTTGCTGCTAACATTAGCATTATTAACAAAAAAACAACTGTCACTGTGCCTAGATGTCCATTTGGTGAAACTCCCATGGGATTGGAGAGCTTTAGCTGTTAGTGCCATCTCTAAGAACTTTCATTGCACCTGTCCCATTAGTTTTGGAGGCCTTGTAACATAATTTCTGAAAATGTTCCACATTCTGTGAACTTCTGTTGAATTACAAATATAGACAGATGCACACAGAGAGAGCCTGCAGCTTTTGCAATCCTATTTCTGCCAAAGATCAAGGGAAAAAAAGAAAATGAGCTAAGTTGTTCATATTTCAAAAACAGCTCTTGTGAGCAAAACCCTGTGAATGGATTACATCTCAAATTAGACAACAAAGAAAACAAACAGGGAAAGGCCTACAAACCTCATCTCACACCTAGTATTATGAGCATCAACACTGAGAAATTTCAATAAATAATCATATTAAAATCAAACCATCAATTTTTGTTGGGTACAATATTTGCAGTCAATAGGCTGCAATTTAAAAAGCAGTCTAAAATAGAGACTATGCACTAAGTTAAAAAAGAATTAGGAAAACAGGCATCAAAATTCTCTTCCCTTCTCTCTCTCCTCTCTCTTATCTCTGTCCCTGTTTCCCTCATTTCCTTGCTCTGTCTCTGTCTGTCCCATTATCCCTATTTCCTGATTTTGTGTTTTGTTTCATCAGACAACGATGTGCTATGTATCCCAAGGCTGATCTGGAAGTGTTGTTCCTCCTGTTTCAGTCTCTTTGCTTTCCTTGATTAGTAAGGAATTATTGTCATAAAGAAAGGCTCACCTAAGCTGAAATATTTAACAGACATACAATTTATCAATGCTGTTCACATGACCCTACTACTGGAAGATGCCAAAAACATAATGATTTTAATTACATGCTAAAATGACAGAGAGACAGAGTATCACATTAAAGATTTTCTTTAATCAAATGGAGAGAAACAGAAAAAATGTTGCTGTATGTTTGGAGAAGAATTCAGAGTTAGACTGATAGAAAGGAAAATAAAATATGAAACTGGAGACACACTTAATTAGAATGGTACATTTAGTGGAAAACATCATTCAAAACTGTATAATAAAGGACAGAATTCACATAGAACATAATTTGTTATAAATAGTTCTATGTAACTGTCAGACATTCATAATTATAGAGTTCTGAATTATTCCAAGAAATCAAGAATTATATATAAAATAACTTGTGGTAAGTAATAGTGGTTGTCTCCAGAGGCAAGTCTGTTTTCCTCTTATATACAATTCTTGTAAACAAGCAGTACATTGTAGGCATGTGTGTTCATGGTTTTGTGTGTGTATACGACCCATACACATACATATGGATTATAACTGTTAGCTCTCTATAGAAATATGCTTTCATAGGAGATTTTTAGAAGTATAATTTTTCTAAAGCATAAGATTACTTCTAGCAAATAGATTTGAATATTTTTGCAGTTTCATCTTTATTTCAGCATATTTAAATGCATAAAATTTTAATGTACTTTTGTTCATATTAGGAGAACTTCCATAGAACATGGAACTAAAATGTCTAAAATGTTTTAATTTTCTAAAATTCTGAAAGTACATGTTTTCATATAAAATAGATGAAGAGTGATATTTTCTATAGCATCCAAAACTATCATAGCTGAAAAGCTTAATGAGTAACCTAAGATCATAAAATAATTGAACAGTAAGGTTCTCTTCATTTTTATAGGGCTTTAAAATACCACAAAAGGTCAAATTGAAAAACCAGGGAAGAAAAAACATGGCATACTAATTATACACAAGCTTAAACATGGCATTTTTTTTCTCATATGGACAATTTTCATCAAGATAATAAATTGCTATTTTATAGGCTGGGGATTTACATAAATTTGTTCAATACTTAACCCTGATGCTTGACTTCAAGAATATTTTAAAATAGTTATTAATTACTGAATCTTTATATTGAAAATATATTTTGCACCTTAAGTCTAAAGCATTATATTAGTATGTACATACTTGTTTGCTTCAAATTAACACAATTTATTAAATGTTAAATTAAATCACAGTTTTATCTTAGTTTTGCCTCAGTGAATTACGTTTTTCTAATTACATTATATTATAATGGCATCTGCTAGAGAAAATCTATAAACTGTTAATAAAAATAATAGTCTCATCTATCTCAAAAGAAACAATTGAAGGGCTTAATTTGCCATATTAAGAGACTTTTCTCTAACTTCTCTTCATTGTAATAAAGTGATGGGTTTCTTTAGGCAGAAAATGTCAGGCATACATTAATGGTATTGTCAGGCTAATACTTGCTCTCATTTGTTGTATAACTTCCACAGTGACAATTGTCCCAGTTTTTAGTTGATTCTGCCTATACTGAGATGTCAGTGTATGTGACAGTGTTTGCTAACATAACTAAATATCTCCAGTTGGTGTTTCTTCAGGTTCTGATAAAGGTTGGTGTAAATTTCTTTATTGCTCTGTAAATGTTCCCATTAGACCATATTTAATTTGTGTAATAAGATATTGGTGCTAGAATTTTCACCATTATTTTGTGAGAGTTCCCGAAGACATCTATCTAATTCCCATGTCCATGCTGTCACTTTCTCTTTAGAGAAATTCACCACATCACTCATCATGCTTCATTTTAAATAAAAAAGTAAAATTTAAACTTATGTTATAGGATTCTTGGAGTTGAGTAAAGAATATACTACCGTGAGTTAAACTTTTACTTAAAAATTTGTAAAGCAGTCATGGAAACATTGGTATTAAAAATATCTCTTATACAATTAGTTCAAATTATTCAAACCAGAAGCAGAAAGCAGAATGGTGTTTGTGAGATGACAGAAAAGAGGAGAAAGCATACATATATATTCAAAATGCAGAAATACAGCTGTGAAAGGGGTGTGAGAATTAGGTATCTAAAATATCCTAATACAGGAGTAGGAGAGATTTCTGTCACAGCTGCCAGTACCACGTAACTACACAGAAACTCACGTTAATTGTAAAGTCTTGACCAATAGCTCAGGCTTATTACTAACTAGCTGTTACAACATAAATCAGTCAATTTCTGCTTATCTTTATATTGTCAAAGGGTTCATGGCTTTACCTGTACTCCAGCATGCCTTATCCCCTTTGTGTCTCCTGCAACTCTTCTGATTGCACCCTTCTTCCTCCCAGCATTCTAGTTGGACTGCCCCACCTAACCTCATCCTGCTCAGCTATTGGCCAGTCAGCCTCTTTATTAAAGCAATCACAGCACACATATTCACACAGTTTAGAGAAATATTCCATATATTCCACAAATATTCCAAATGTAGATGTGAACAAGTTTCTGGAGAAAAGCATTGTTTCTTTGACATTATGCAAGAAAAATTGAGCAAGCATTGAAAATTTTGAAGATATTGGATTGCTACCTACAGGTCTAGAGCCAATTCCAGTTTTCATAGGTTATCTTAACAACCTTTCCTTGATCATGTCAATATCTGAGCTACCATCCTTGTAACTAGTATGTTAAAATCCTCAGAGTGTGCTAATTTGCTTTAACATTTTGTTCTACCCACTAAACCCCGAAGCCTGTAACCAGATAGCTTCTAAGACCAATAGCAAATATTTTCTCAGATTGTTATAGCTCTCTAACTAATGTTTCCAGAAAAAATATTTGAAAGTGCTTTATCTATGAATTTACTTGGTCTATTACAATAAAAAATGTTGTAATCCTGCTTCTCTTGGTACATAGTGTTTTCACTAACAAAATCTGGGTGGCTGGGTAATGTTAACTCATAGTTGATGTTTGCCTCCAGAATAAATTCTCTCAAATCTTTGAGGTTGAAGCTTTTATTTCTAATAATATAAATATTAAATGGACAATAGATGATTAATACACTGAGTTCCCTTGTATTTTTTAAAGTGTTTTAATGAACTATACATTTGGAGGTGAGAGAAATTTTAGTTGTAACACACTTTTCTATTTATAAACTAAAGTTATATAATATCTCACACGTAGACTATTATAAGGTCACAGGATGAATGTGGGTTAGTCCTAATATTGATTTCATTGAATTTCCTCCTCTGGACAGTGATGAACCTTCTGAAAACTTAGGTAATGTTATCAATAATGATTTTGAATACTATATCTTCAAACAACCTAATAAACTGTGAAAAGCATAGACAACTATTCAAACTTTCCTTAAATTTTTTTTTAATTTATAAATCATCTTTATTGGTTACCAAAGGTTACTGCAAGAACTAGTTTATGTTCACCCAAATTTAAAACTAAGGTACACACTTGAATTTTGACTCATCCAAGTTATAACATCTCACAGATTTGACTTTTAACTTACATGTGTGAAATATGTCATTCCTATCATTTGCATTCCCCCGTTTTCTCTTTCTTTTTTATTTATTTATTTATTTTTGTTAAAAGCAAAATTTACATTTACTCCCCTTGTTCCCGGCCCTCCCACTCCCCCACTACCCCACCGCCCTCCCCCTTCTTCCTTAAGATTCTGGAGGATACCCTGTCCTATGGGGAGCCCAAGGCCCTCCCCCCTCCATCTCAGTCTAAGAAGATGTGCATTCATATAGAATAGGTTCCCAAATAGTCAATACATGCAGAAGAGATAGGTCCCAGTGCCATCATCGTTGGCCTCTCAGTCAGTCCCCGCTGGCAGTCACATTCATAGAGTCCAGTTAGGTCATTTGCTCATTCAGTCTTGGTCCAGCTGGATTTGATGAGCTCCCAATAGATCGAGCACACTGATTCTGTTGGTGGTCCAGTCCCTCCTGGTCCTGACTTCCTTTCTCATTTTCTCCCTCCTTCTGCTCTTCCACTGAACCTTGGTAGCTCGATCCCTTGTTCTGATGTGAATGTGGGTCTCTGGCTCTATCTCCATTCATCATGCAAAATTTCTATGGTGACGACTAGGATATTCAACAAAGTAACTATGGGACAAGTTCAGTTCAGGCACCCACTCCTCTGCTGCCCAAGTATCTAGCTGGGACCTCCCTATGAATGCCTGGGATCCCCTCAAGAGACAAGTCCCTTGCAGACAAAGCTTATTCATACAGTACATTAATTAAAATACTACTTGAGATTTTTAATTACTTTTTGAGCTTGATGAAAGTAAAGACTGTCATATTTTTGTATTTATGATTCTGATAAATCAATACTTGTAATTTAGTTGTATTTCTTGTTAGTTAATTAAATCTACATACTTAACACAATGTCTTCACAGGTAAACATAGTAAAATATTCATATTTTATAATATAATCACTTTAAATATCCCAGAGTTCTATGGAGGAGATTCCAAATAGCCCAATTTTTATTATGCACAATGTTTCATGCTCCTTGGAAATGCTGGACCCCTTTGAGGACTAAATCTAACACAGTAGGAAATTATCATTAATTTTCAGTATACATACTAAGTGTAATTTAATTTGTCTGATCATCTGAGATTTGAAGTTAATATTTGTAAAATTATTTATAAACTATTAACAACTTTTTTGTTAAATTTTTGCTTTTGCAATTCTAAGTAGTAGTTTTAAAAATATATACACTGTCCCAAATTTTTTATTTTTATCAATATTTCAATATCTTAAAATTTTTCTTTCTCAAATCTTCTGTCCACTTTTACAAAATTAATTGTTGCACATCTGGATTCAAATAACCACTACCACTACCCTATTTCTGGAATTAACTTTTATTTAGAACTCTGTTCTAAATTTTATGTAAAATATGTTTGCAGCTATTTTCTTTGAATTGAAGAATTTGCTATGGAGAGATGATACTCATATGACATGGGAACTCAGAAAGTTACAAGATTTGCAAGGTCTTTTACAGGAACAATTGCTAGTAAGTTAGATCTTCTCAGACATTTCTGGCTATGACTTCATTAGGGAATTAGTGGGATCCAGCTTTCAAGTATTTTCAAGCATCACAATGTGGACATTTTAGAAACACAGTTCCTTAGAATTTCCTGTGCTCCCCACAGTAATCCACTTAACTGACCTGTTCCTTAATCTAGACCTACGTATGTTCATTTCTGTAATGTGCCTATAGGGTGAATAGAGAATTTGTTTACATCTGTACAGTAAAATCATGACACAGCATTCCATAGAAATATTAAGGATTGTATTAATTAAGAAACAACTGTAGTTTTATGAAAGTTCGAAAATAACAGCATCTTCCCTTGGAGTGTACATGGGAGTTGGAAGCTGATGTTTTTGAACTCTCACAGTACCACAGTTGTTCCCAGGCCATTTGCAATGCTATTGGTTTTTCTCCACAAACTAATGATATTGCTGAAAATAACATCTACACAACTCATTGAAGGTGAAGAAGTTGAGCTGGTGCCTACCTAGAGCCTTCACCCCTAAAGACAAGTTTTCATGGTACTTGAAAGTACTCAGCAAGCCACTTTAAAGAAGAAACAATATCTCTTGTCTACAATAATGGCCAGCCTGCAGGATGTACTGCCTCAATAATGGCACAAAACTTGAGCAATTAACCAGCGAATAACTGATTGAAGTTAAATCCCAGCCCATGAGATGGAACCCTTGCCTAACACTGCTTGAGTGGCCATAGACCTAGAGGAAAACCAAATACTACTTTTCTGCTAAAGACCATTGCCAGAATATTACTTTTAACCCTAAATGGGATTCCTCCACCTAATTCCTGCCTTTAGGGCTCAGGGAACCTTGATGAAGAGGAGGCAGAAAGATTGTAAGAGCCAGAGGGCATGGAGGACACAAAGAAAACAAGGCCCTGTAAACACAGTACAAAAAAATAAAAAAACACAGACTGTTGCAGCATGCAATGGGTCTTCACAGTGTGTGGCTGGTGTGGTCCCAACACTAAAAGGAGAAGTAAACACAAGCTCTTATCTCTAACCCAGAAGCTATGTCCAAGTGATAACCAATCACAAGTGAAAAATCAATGCTCTCCCTCCAATGAACTCTCACTGAGCATGTAAACTGCTCTCAAGGACAAGTGGCCTGCCCAGCAGTAAATGACCAAAAGAAAATAAACTCAGTGGCATCTTTGGAGGCTTTGACAGCACATTTCTTAAACCTTTTAGATGTTTTTTGCATGCAATATGGCTTCTGGTTTTGTGATTTTAAGCGATTCTTGTGTGTATGGATATCTGTGTCTATGTCTACTTGCATAGCTCATTCTTTTCCTTTGATCCCTTTTTGTTGTTTTTTTGTTTCTGTTTTGTATTGTTTTATTCTATTATTAATCTTTAGATGCTTGTTTGTTTTCTTTTTTCTGGTGTTTCTTTTTTCTTATTTATTTATTTTTAAATTTTTATTGTTAAAAGAAAAATTTACATTTACTCCCCTTGTTCCCGGCCCTCCCGCTCCCCCACTACCCCACTGCCCTCCCCCTGCTTCCTTAAGATGGTGCAGGATACC
>JAQHUG010000197.1:207067-220908 GCA_028555095.1 Dicrostonyx torquatus
AAACCATGAGCCTTCTGGTAAAATATAAAATAATAGAAATGAGTTATTTTAATATGTAAGAGTTAGTTATTAAGAAGCCTGAGCTAATAGACCGAAGAGTGTTATAAATGATATAGTTTTTGTGTGATTATTCGGGTCTGCATTACATGAAAACAAAAGCACAATCCCATTTACATAATGCTGTCATTACATAATTTTTTATTTTCTACTAAAGCAAAGTATTTAAAAATTCTGTTGGAAAAGTTATAAGTAGGCAGACAGATGCATATACAACTTATAAATGCAAACTAGGGCATCAATTTTGATAGAACAAGCAAACACATTTAGTATTTAAATACATATATATGACTTTCACACATCTAATCTATATCTAGATTTAACTGTACAGATTTTCTGGCAAAAAACATATATTTCTAAATATTTACATTTGTAATAAAATGACAAAGTATGAACTCATGAATAGAACATTTCTTGCATTAGAATTTTCTTCAGTGTTAGAACAACAGATTTTTTTCTTACTGTACATTCCAGTTTATTTTCTAGAAATGATATAAGCTAGAGTCATCTCAGAAGATAGATCCTCATTTGAGAAAATGTTTCTATCATATTGCTTGAAGGCAAAGCTATGAGGTGTTTTCTTGATTAATGTTGATATGAGAAGGCCCAGACCACTGGAAGTGATGATATTCCTGTGCTGGTGATCTCAGGTGGTGTAGAAATTCCAACTGTGAAAGCCACAGGAGCAAATCAGGAAGCATATTTCCACTGTGGCCTCGGTTCCACTTCCTGCCTTGAGTTCCTGCTCTAACTCCATCAGTGCTTAACTATAAGCTGATGAGAGATGGCTGAGGAGATCTAGCCCAGCAGCTGAGAGAACTGACTGTTCTTAGAGAGAACTTGTGTTCAAGTCTCAGTACCCACGTGGTAGTTCATTAATGTCTGAAACTCTTGTGTCGCCTTCCAGTATCTGTAGGCAATAACCATTCATGTAGTGCACAGAAATATATGAACATGAAACACGTGCTCATGGGAATTAAGAACAAATAAATCAATGTTTAAAATGATGAAAAACACCACTTTTGGCCATAGGAGTTATTGTAGCAGTATAAAGAAAACCATAACTGGGTTTATTTTGCTGGTAGTAAGCTTTGGGTCATTAAAGTATATTATGTTAGTTATGCAGTCATAATCATTCATTCTATTGAACATATTTTATCCTCAGTACCTTTACAGCTCTAGGATACTGAGGCTTGCTGCCTGAAATTTGCTTGGCGATGTATCACAGAATTTCAATGAAGAAGGACACTTAAAAGGAATCCCACAGTAGCTCAGAATTGATTATAATAGAAGGTTACTATTTAGGGCTAGACTCACAGATTACAATCCTCTGCTGGAACGGGGAACAGCAACCAAATCCTGCAGCTGGAAAAGAGGCTGGATGCATGCATTACCTTGGCATATATAGTATAAGAGGCCGCGCCCACATGGGTGGGTAACGTAAACACTACTGGCTGTAGGAATTCCTACAGCATTTCTATAGTAATAGAGGTAAGATAATTACTTGACTTGGATTTTTCCAGGAGATTGGAAGTTTCCAAATATCCAACCAGGATGTCTGGAGGAGTGAATCCCTACCATATGTGTAGTAAGAGGGCAGCTGTGTCCCCGCCAAAGAGTGGGCTGGGGGGGGGCTGTGTTCCCCAGCTCCCGGCTCCTAGTCGCGGGCCTGCTTTTGGCCCTGGCTAGCTTATACCCGGAATAATTACACACAAACTGTATTCATTTAAATACTGCCTGACCCATTAGTTTTAACCTCTTATACATATTAGTCTAATCCATATTTAGTAACCTGTGTATCACCACATGGTTGTGGCTTACCAGAAAGATTCTAACCAAAGTCAATCTTGGGCTGGAGAACATGGCGTCTGCTCCAGTGCTTTCTTTCTCTCAGCCTTCCGTTCTGTCTACTACACCCACCTAAGGGCTGCCCTCTCAAAAAGCCAAGGCAGACTCTTTATTCAACCAATGAAAGCAACAGAAATACAGAAGGACCCTCCTACACCTCCTCATTGGAGGAATGGAATAGGACATAAAAGATGTTTATTTGTGCCTCTCCTTTTTCACATCCTTCTAAGAAACTATGGGATCCAACCAGGATGTCTGAACGCATGATGCAAGACAAAGTAATTGGTTATGATATTGGACCATTTAGCAGTTTACTCTTTCTACAGTGTTACTTCTCTATTTCTCCTAACCTTTATCTCCCCTCTCTCTTCCCATCTCTTTTCCCTTTCTGTCTTTCCCTCTTTCCCCTCTCTTTCTCTTCCTTGCCTGCCTTCTTCCCCCACCTTTCTCTCATTCATTGCATTTGGATGTTCTGTAAGGTTAAATTTTAAACTGTATTTTTAATAGTGCACATGTGATGAATTTAATCTGTATTTGATGATAAATATTGAGACTATGCAAATTTTGTTTGTTGACTCATTACTCTGCTAGCAAAGTAGAAAATTTCCTGTATTACTTTATCTTATTAATTCATCAATCTATTGTAGGGCTTATAATATACTTTATTTGCTGTGACTAAAATGTTTTACAAAATATTTTAAAGAAGAAACCATTTCTGTGGTTCCATGGCTTCAATGATTTCTCCTGTACCTTTATTTATGTGATCACTATGAAAAAGGACATCACTGTAGAAGGAGGTGTAGTAGAGGAAATTCTTCATCTCATAGGGATCCTGATACAAGTTTCTATAGTCCATACAAAATGTGTCAGACTAGGACCCATATTATAAAACAAAGCCTGAAGGGAGTTTTTCAGATTAAAAGAAATTAACTTTCAGCTTTAATGTTCATTGCCATGTCATCCAGAGAAATACATTTAATTTATTTTAATCCAAGAATGCACAAAAGTATGAGGAGATTTCAACTTTGTCTAAGTTTAGAGCCTTTCCTTAGATAAAGGGCATTTCAAAGTTGTGAGTCCATATAAAAGCAAAATAAAAATTATATAATTATATGATATAATGGTCCAGAGAGATGTATCCATTCTGAAATGGTGAAATGGGAAAATGCCCACAATGAAAATGACAGCACAGATAATAAATCCTGTAGTCCAGTAACTTCCAGAGAATGTCATACTCTACTAAGATCTCTAATAGGTCTGAACAGTTCCAGCTTCCATTGGTGTTTGTGATCCCCCAGGGTATCGGTCTTTGGATGACACCACTTGAAGCTTGAGAATTATGTGCAGTCCATGTTCTTGCATCTCCAACATCCTTGGGTGTTTAACTCAGCTTATGTTTTATTCTCATGGTTCTCTACTTGCTCTTTTCAGGGGCTGGCTTAGGGGATTTTGTCCCTACTGCATATTGTTTCTATTCTTAAACTTTCCTTTAAAAATCCATGAATGATGACATTGGCCTGTAAATTTGGCATTCTGAATGACTGCAAAACAGTCATCACATAGGTGACCCCCAAGGGTGGCTAACGTTCTGAGCAATAGCTTGGTCCACTTAGACCCTGACCACAGAAGCTTTCCTGTACCTGAAAAGCTAAAAGTGGTGAGACAAATCCCAGGAAAGCATCTTCATAGGTTGCTCTACTTGTGTGAAAAAATCCTTTAAGATAGCATTTAGTGTTCTGTTCGTAAGGGAAACTCCTAGTTTGTATTTTCATATCTTTGAGTCCGCCATGAATGCCTTTCGACATCTTTTTTACTGTCTCAGTGAAGTTTATCTGATTATCTCTTTTAAAACTGTTTTCTTTTTCTTATTCACAAAGATAAATGGGGCAGTTTTGCATGTGGAGAAACCACACGTTGTCTGAATAGTTCTGTGTTGCTATCCCCCTCATAATTCACTGCAAACCGGGCTAAAAGACATGATCAACAATACCCATACTCAAATGCTATGACATCTCAAATTCTCCTACTGGCTCCTTCCATCTTCTTGTGGGATATTTTCCTTGGTAATATGAAAGTTGCGAAGACGTTCTGTATTACTAATTTTCACATACTAGTCATAATTATAGAAATAATATAAGGAAATATAAAACCTCATATAATAAATAATAGACTCAGATATCATTTAACATTATTGTTTCATGAAACCTCAAAAGTTAATTTTTCTTGAGACATCTTATATTTGAACCAAAGTGTTTTGTTTTATTTTGTTTTTGACATTGCAAAGTACTATCCTAGTTTAAAAGGTAATTGGTGTGGATTGAGAAGTTCCCATTGCCCTCCACAAATTTGTAAACTGAAGTTTTAGAATAATATATGCTTCCATCTTGCGTAAACCTAATTACTTGTGCTGAAAAGTATGATTTTTGACCACAAAATAGAAACAAAATCAAATTTAGAAATCCTGGTATCTATTAATTTAGGCTAGCACTTGTTATAAATAATTGCTATGATAACAATTTTATAGTAATGAACATATTCTATATTCTAATTGTGGTGATTTGAATGAAAAATATCCCCCATAAGCTCATGTATTTGAAGATTTCAATCTTCACTAATGATAGTATTTGGAGAGATGATACAACTTTCAGATATGGAATATTTTTTAGGAGATATGGCACAGGGATGTGTTTTTGCAACTTATAGCCTCATCCAACCTCTACTTCACTCTCTGAGTTCCCTGTGTGATTTAATGTAATCAACCTGCTTTCTGATCCAGGAAATCTGTGGTGGATTACAGGTAGTGTCCATGTCAGTACTCACCTTTTATTTTGTTTGGGACAAGGCCTCATTGTTCATCACCACATGCTCCAAATTAGATCTCCATCAGTTTCCCAAGTGTTTTACTATCTTGTTTTCCATCTCACAGCATGAGCACTGGCATTACAGGTATGCATCACTGCACTAAACTTCATGTAAGGTCTTAGAGTGCAAGCTAAGATTCGTAAAAAAATGTCACATACACTTTACTACATTGAATCAACTCTCCATCCCAGTTTAATTTCTTGTATATCTTTAACAAACAATTGAAGGTATAAGAAACAACAAGACAATAAAAGCTAAAAGTCAAGAAAATTTTTGAATATATCAATATGTATAATAGAAAGGGTCTTTTTAATGATTGAGATAAATTGACTAGCCAGCAAATCTAAGGGATGTTCCTGTTCTCTACCTTCCCAGGGCTGGATAGTAGGTGAAGAGTGCCAAGCCTGCTATTTTATTTGGCTACCAGAGATTGAGATTCAGCTTCTCCTCCTCAAAAAGCAAGCAATTTATCAGCTCAAGCCATTGCTCCAGTCCCAGAAATTATATTTTTAAAAATAATTTTTTAAAGTTTTATTGAAAACACAAAGAATTACAATGCATAGACAGTTCTTAAGAGAATAGAGGTCTTACTCAAATAGTGTCTAATCACATAATGATTCCAACAATCAAAATATCAAGGTGGGACTATACTATTCTAAGTGTCAACCAACATATAGAAGAAAACAATTCTGATGGTTAGTACTGTCTGTGATTTTGATAGGATCACCCTGAAGGGAAAACTCTGGGCATGTCTGTGAGGGCTGACATTGACTAGGATAATTTGGGTAGGGGCCAGCACTGCCATGGCAGGAGAACTGAGGTAGATCAAGAGTAACCAGCTATGGGACCAGCATTCATTACTCTCTGCTTCCTGACTGCACACACTGACCTTCAGCCTCTCACTCCTTCTCCAAGGCTTCTCAGGCAGTGGACTTCCCTTCAAACAAAATTATTATTTTATAATTAAGGCACTTTCATCATGATATGTCTTCAAATCAAAAGGAAAAATAACTACCACAATATCCCAAAACAAACATGAATGAAATAAAATAATACATTTTCAGATTTAGATAATTTCTTTTTTGCAGTCAAAAAATTGTTTTGTTTCATAACGATTTTAAAAGGCATATAATAGAGTAATTATTAGTTACATTTGTGAATGTTTTATATAACTTACCTCTATGTCTCTTGCTAGGAAAAGTTATTAGTTGACACAATTAGTATAAAAAGGTGAGATGAGTTATATAACTCACACTGGATATCTGTGTAAGACTTTGTTTTTGCCTTTAGGAACGTTGTGCTTCATTCTAAAGATGGAAATTAAATGAGATTTAGGAGTTCACTATATAACTCACTATACCAGAATTATACATTAAAGAAAAAAACATTTATCATTTTTTCATAATTCTGTAAGTTTCCAACTACATAATTTACAATTTGTCTAGATCAAAGTAAAGATGAATAGTTATTTGCAACCTTTAAGAGAAACTGGTACTAAAAGGTTTTTCTTCTTTTATAAACTGTATTTTTATCAAAAATGCATTATTTTTATTATTATTGAAACCTTTTTGTCATTCTGCTTTGGCCAGTGGGTACTCACTTGGTTGTATGGCCTGTTAAGTTTCTGGGAGTGTTTCTCATGGTCAGTTCATTGCCTGTAGTCCCAATTGCTGCAGGGTTCTTCTCCGTGAAATTCAGAAAAATGTACAATATGCCTTGAACAGCAAGAGAGAAAATCTTTTATAGACAAACTGAGACAACTCATAGATGACCCATAAAGATCACAACCTCAATGCAGACATGCTTATGCCTTATCTAAGAAAATGCCATATTATTTTTATAGAGGAATTATCTATGGAAATGTCTTGGCACCTCACCCTAGAGCAGAGACAGCTGCCACTTATGAAAATGATGAAACATATATCCCCTCCACATGAGCCCAACAGAACTCTCACCTGGATCCTGCAAGAAAGCAGTGGTCACCATGCAAATGCAGGATATATTTAACAAATAGAGCCCAGTTATCCAAAAATAGTGAAGTCACTGTTGAGTTTCTCCGAGGCATGCATGGAAGATGGGAGTTAAGAACATGAGGAAACCAAAACCCGACACCATTTGTGTATTTTCAATAAATCCTTTAACTTTTGTTAAGGCAATTCAAATTCAAAACAAAAATATTTAGGAATTTCATGTCAGGCATTGAATACTAGTTATTCTCAAGCCTGAACATTTTAAAATTTGTTCTTGGGGACTTATATGATCTTGCCTACAAAGCCATGTTTGTTTCCTATCCTGGAATGTTTTCTCTTATGGTCAAACTCAGTCACTCCCTAAGTGAGTTAGAGACTTAGCTTCGGCTAAATGACTAATATAACCAAATACATACAATGTTCTTGATTATATCTCAAATGGAGCAAAGGAGATGGCTCAGGTATTGGTTAATGATCGTGAAGCAAGTTAATCTTGCCTTTTGCTTACAACTGTGGCTACAGGAAGCTAAACATAAGCAAGCAAAGCATGAATAGAGGAATTTTTAAAGACTGCTTGAATCTCATGCTTCAGTGGATCCTGGATAGATGTAAATATTTGGAGACAGACAAGAGTCAACACATTATTAAAGTTATAAAGAGTTATTTAAAAAGAGACAAAATTTGTGGCTGTGTTTCAAAATGACTAAGGTTTCTCAAGTATATGTTATAGCTGTGCTTTCTATCACGTGAATTCTACAATAACAAGTCTAATAAATTGTAATGACATGCTAGGGTGCTTGTTTACCATGAATGAAACTGAGTTTGATACCTACCACCATATATAAACCAGGCATGTTAGCATATTCCTGTAATCCCACCATCTGAGTGGTAGATACAGGAGGTTCAAAACTCAAAGTCAGGCTCTGATCCATTGTGAGTTCAAACTTTCCCCAGTATGGCCAAAGAATGGAGGGCTGTGAAAGGAAACTGCGCTTTCATTTTTCCAGTCACCCAGACCCAAATAATCACACAACCTGTATTATTTACAAAACTGTTTAGCCCATGCCTCAGGCATATAAGCTATCTCTTATATCTTAAATTAACACGTTTCTATTATTGCATATTTTACCATGAAACATGTGGTTTGTTACCTTACATCCTGCTTTTGGGCAGCTACACGATGTCGCTCTGACTCCTCCTTCTTTCATCCTCCATCTCTGCTTGGATTTCCAACCTTGCTGTATTCTGCCCTGCAGTCAAACAAAGCATCTGTTTTATTAACCAACGATAATAAAACATAAATACATCGTACAGAGGAGTATCATACACCAGAGGCTGAAAAGGAGGAGACAAGGAATATGGAGAGATGAGGAGTTCTATGAATAAATTATATACTTCAAAGGAAAATTAAGTCTAACAACTTCTCCAACAATTACGACTCTCAATCAGTAGACTGATTTGTTTCCAATTCATTATTTTGTTCTAGGAATGTCAATGATTTAATTTAACTTAATTTAATTCTATTCTTCTTACCGACATTTAATAATTTAAAATTTTCTAATTAGTATTCTTGAATTTTCTAATAGATAAATTTTTTAAGCATTTATCCATCAATTTGATAAAACAAAGTGTTATATGTTTTTAGAAAAATGCAAAGCATTCAAAAGTGTCAAAGCTGTTACATTAATGCCAAAAATAATCACAAATTACATAAGTAAAAGCATGAACTTTTATAAACACACTTAAAATGGGAAAAGAATATATATAAGACCTCCTGAGAGTTGAACTATACCCTAGTACTAAAATGTTCTTCTAGTGCTTTCTAGAGCATCTGTCAGTTTTTATCTAGAGTTAAAGCAGGACATGGTTACAGTCATGCTTTCTTCTTGTAAGAACATATGATAAAAGTATAATTAAAATATAAATTCTAATATACTTCATATATATAGTGTCATTGTATAAATGTCTGAATCATTTTTTCATTGTAAAATGAAAGTCTTATAGTAATATGTATTTCTTAACCTTTGTAGACAATAATTTATTTACATCATTGCCCACTAAAACAGAAGGAATTTCTAATATTTAGATTGTGTCCAGTTTTTCTATTTACTTCTGAATCATTTCAATTAATGTCATTTTTCTTTGATAATAAAGCATCCTTTCATAGACCCTTTAATGCCACATTTACTTCTATTGTATTTTACAGAAGTAACAAAAGCTCTGTCAAAGGATAGAGCATTATATCACCTTCTGCCAATTTTGCATTTCTTTTGTAAAAGGAGTTCTGTGATATCAAAATACAGTCACTGCTTTATACATTCTGCTCTTGCTGACCAAATGAATTAAATTCCTACTTTAAGTCATAATGGTAGCCATTTTTATGTACAGTGCCCAGAACTTTGACATTTGCAGCTTGAAACAAACTAGAATTTTGCCTGCTGCATGTTCCATTTTAATGAATACTTCCTTATTTTATCACCTATTTACATTTGTTATACTTTTACAAATTAAAATTCAAAATTTTCTTTCTTTTTTTATTCCTGTAGCATATTTACCTCGATCATAGTGTATTTACAAGAACTCCACACATTTTACATGTAAATTTTTCTCTCCCCTTTATCCCAGAATTGTAAACTTCCCTTCAGGTGAATAATCAGATGGAAAATATAAAAGTTCTCTCTCCTGAAATAATCCAAGTTATCATAGCATGGATTTTTGAAAACAATTTTGTTATATTTTTTCATTCTTCCATCTGTTAGAATGTGTACTTTTAAATTTTATCAAAAACAGCTTGATTAATACATTTAATGTCAGAGCTGTCTTTGCTTTCTTGTGGCTACTGCTCTTGGATGGCTACTATGGTGATCAATACTTGGGTATGTGAAATTGTTGATCATACCATAATTTTGCCAGTTCAGTTAAACATGCTTCTTTTTTCTCTTTTATTTTAAAAAATATACTTTTTTCATTTAACATACCAAAACTGTTCCCACTCCTTCCCCCCTTCCATTTCCTCCACTGCCCACCAGCACAACCCCCCATCTACTCCTCATAGTAAACATGCTTCTTATTGCAAAAATTTTAGCATTATCAATCTTTAAATGAACACATTACATGGCATTGCAGCAAAAGTTTATTATGTGTGAACACAAGCATTATATCTAATAAAACATTAGAATATGTATTTCATCATATATAAGCCAGTAAATGTCAAATATTAGTTTTGAAAATTCTCTTTCCTGAAAACAGCAACCAATTGTATGATAAGACCTCAGAAAAATGACATTAGTGAATAGAGTTTTTATGCCAATACCAAGCCGTTTTCAATACTGTAGCTTTGTAATAGAGTTTGAAGTCAGGGATGGTAATGCCTCCGGAAGTTCCTTTGTTGTATAGGATTGTTTTGGCTATCCTGGACTTTCTGTTCTATTTTATTTAGTAAGACAACCTCAGAACTCTGACTTTCATAATCTAGACTGGACTAATTAAAAAACATACTTTGAAATACAGACTTTATAATATATTTACTTTACAGTTTGCAAAGAAAATATCAGTTACTAATGATGCATAGATAATAATTTTACACAAGCTTGTGTCTAAAGGAAATCAAAGTTCATGCCTGAAACTTCAGTTCTAGGGAGAATTTTCCAAGGTTTTCAAAAAATTAAGATAAAGCCAAACAATGCTAATGTTTATCTTAAACAATATGTTTAGGGCATTTGTGGAAGACATGGGAGCTGGAAAGGGAGCAGAACAGATGCTTCTGCCATAGAATAAATAGATATTAGAACAAAAGTTACATTAATACTTCAGCCACACACTATTTTGAGGAAATATAAAAACAAATATTTCCAATATCTTTAGCAGTATGTGAAAGCAAGATCACTGTAGTTATAATCAAGATAAGATAATGCTGTAATAAAAAACACTAGTATTGCATGAATGATACCCTGATAGAAAAGAATAGTCAAAGTCATATGCTCAGTAAGAGTTGCCTACTTGACTACGGAGTATAAAACTTGAATGATCTTTCCATTGGCAATGTGGACCCACTTGTTAGGAGTCAATAGTCTCTTCTCTTCACCTTCTGGACCATTTGTCAGTTATATTTAGAGTGTAATCATGGTTTTATGTTAATATGTGTGTTTGGACCTTGTTCTCGTCCACATTGCGTGGCTCTGTATACCACTTTCCAAGAAAAATTTGGAAGAGGAAATGGTTTAACTGACTTAGGTTGTAATAGTTCTTCAAGGGAAGACAAAATGGAATACAGAGTATGAACATGGAAACAGGACATGAAGCATAGCTTATAGAAGAATGTTTCTTACTGATTTACTTTCAGGCTCAAATTCAACCATTTTTCACAGACATTTCAGGCCCACCTGCTTAGTTACACTGGCAGTATATCATCCACTGTGAGTTGGGCCCTACTATATTAGTTAAAACTTAATAAAATATTTCTACAGACATGTCTATAGCCCAATAGGATGAGCATAATTCCTCAATTGAGTTTACTCAATAACAGGTGTGTAAGGCTGACAGGTTTATGTATCACAAGCCCACCTCTTATAAATTTGACACAAAAGGATTCCAGCATTAAACCAAAGACTTGTGCTAATATCACAATATAAAACAATAAAACTTAAAAAGTCTCACAGTCTTTAAAATATTCAACACTTTAATAATTCATGGTCTCCTCAAAAGCACAGTGTCTTTTAAATGGAATTCTGTAAATATATAGCAAGTTATGTACTTTCATTTTCTATGTATCATGACACAGTTATAATAAAAAATTCAGTACTGTATACAATTCTTTACCTGATGTCTGGGACTCATTCACAGTCTCCTGGGATCCAAAGACCTTTGCCAACTCCACTTTTCTAACTCTGCCATCCACTTATATGCAGTTCTACTTTTCCGGCTTTGCCATATACAATCTACACAGCTTGTCTAGTAGACTCAATCTGTCTCCACTTCACACTTACTGATGGAGTTGGTGGTTGTCCCATGGTCTTTGAACCTCCAATTTGCTGTGGTTTCTACTGCAACTAAGGCTGTACTTTACTAGTTTCCTCTACTGGCTACATCAGTGCTGTGGAATGTCATTTTAGCTATAAAAATGTATGAAATTTGTTTATGTTGCATGTGTTTAATGATGTAAAGATATGCTGCTTTGCCTAACAAAAAGCTGAATGACCAATAGCTAAATAGTAAAGAGACAGGCAGAACTGGCTGGTAGAGAGAAGGAGGAGGAGGAAGAGGAAAAGCAGGAGGAGGAGGAAGAGGAGGAAGAGGAGGAGGAGGAGAAGGAATCTTGGATCAAGAAAGATAACGGAAGAGAAGAGAGAATGAGAAAAAGAAAGAGAGGAAGACACCTGGGCCTAACTAGCCAAACATAGAAGAAGGACATACATAATGAAAGAAAGGTCAAAAGTCCTAAGGGAAATTGTTGATGAAGATAACAGGTTTAATTAAGTTATAAGAGCTAGTGAGACAAGCCAGAGCTCAGGAAGAGCTTCCATAATTGAAATAAGTTATGTCTACAATTATTTGAGAGTCGGTGGTACAGAGAAAGACTCATTACAAGTGGTATTCCATGTTGGTCGCCAAATGTAGCAGGCTTTCTATGGGCCACCAAACAGTTCCCAAATCATGGCATAGAATCTTATTATTAGTTATGAATGCTTGACCTTATCTTATGCTTGTCCCACTAGCTACTAGAACTTAATTTAATCTATTCTCTTAGTCTACATTTTGCTTCAGAGCTTTTGGCCTTGCTTTCATTATGTATGTCCTACTTTATTTTTTGCTTCCATTTTTGGATGGATGGATATTTTCTGGTTGACTGTCCCAAGGAATCTTCCTTGCTCTCTTTCTTTTTCATTCTCTCTTCTGTTGTCTCTCTTGAACCGAAATTCCTATTGCTCCTTATTCTCCTCATTCTCTCTGCCCACCTGGCTATCTATCTATTGTCTAACTATTTCCTATTCAGACTTTTATTAGAGCAATAGGTGCCTTAGGCAGGTAAAACAACACATCTTCACATTGTTAAACAAATGCAGCATAAACAAATGTATACTTTTACATAGATAAGGTAATATTCTGCAACATAAATAAATGTAACATCTTTTATAGTAATCCAAATACATTGAACCAAATTTTAATCAGTGTTGTAATTTGACCAATGACATACATATTACTTATTATTTTCCTGGGCTATACAAATAAATTGGTGGTTTTAGTGACAAAAGAAATTTATTTTTTAAATTTAAGGATAAGTAGGTAACCATGCTATTCAAATAATATGTCACACAATTAATAGAAAGTGGAACAAATATTTCAGAGAAATTTAAAGAACCAATAGATTCTTAAATGTAGAAACAGAGGACAGCTAATGGCCAGTAGAATTTTAAACCCATGTATGTTACTATATGTGATAATATATCCACATGCTCCATTTGGATGAAATTATTAAAATATAAGTAAACTGATACATATTCTGTGAGTATGTGAGAGGCCTGGTATATATTTACACATATAAATGCTCACATGCATGTATATAAGAATATGTATGCCTGATACACTTTATGTGCGTGTGCATAATGGAACTGGAGATAAACCTCAGTTCTCTAACTTACTGTACTCTCCCTTCCATTTTAGATGAGGTCTCCCATTGAGCCCAGAGCTCATTATTTCAGGTAGTTTGGCTACAGATGATCCAGTCCAACACTTTGTACCCACTTTTGCATTGGCGTTACAGCCTCATGCTGTTCTTCCTGAATTTCACATGGTTTCTAGGAGTCTGAATTCAGTCTTCATACTTGTGTAACAAGTATTTTATTAACTGAGCTAGTTCTCAACCCCTAGGTCCACATCATTGCCATGAATTTAGTTACAACTGAGTAAAGCCTAAATATAGAAATCAAAATCATAACTCAATAAAATAATAAATTGTATATTTCCCTGCTATAAATACAGATTTAGATACTTTTTCTGAATTTTACAAATTATTGATTGCATTTCCTTTATCAGAGTCACTGTCCTAATTAGAATTTTGTTGCTGTGAAAGACCTTATGACCATGGGAGCACATATAAAGGAAAAC
>JAQHUG010000197.1:221708-234273 GCA_028555095.1 Dicrostonyx torquatus
ACACACACACACACCTGCCCAATGAGCCAACATGAAGTTTATCATTTTCTACCCCCACATCAAGCATAGAGGGAGATTCAGAAGAGAGACACAGGTAAAAATGAAACATAAATGGGAGTGACTCAACCTGCTCTTTTGATGGGAGAATACACCCATGTTTTAGAGACTAAAAAAGTATCAGACATTGCAAAAAGGATATGTGTATAATTTACATATTGCTTGATTAATAAATTATATGCACAAATATTAGATGCTCCAGTTTTGAAGTAGAAACTGGTGAAGTAAATCTTACTACATGATATCTCCCTTTCCACTACTATCCAGGCCCAACCCTGATTAGCTTTTGAGATCATGTATGTCTGCATGTGTGCTACTCCTGCTTTTTCTTTCTTTCATTTTTTTCTCTTTTTGCTCTGTTCTCATTTGATTATTTTTTCTTGTGTATTTGTTTTCAAAAGAGGTAAAAAAGGTGTGGGGTTGAATTGATTGGTGAATTTGAAGGATCTGTAGTGGGATAAGAGGCGAAATTGTGATCAGAACACACTATAGAAAAAACCGTTTTCAATTTAAAATGTTGTAATTGCAGAATTCTAGGATTTAAAAGATTAACTTTTGAGTTTTCAATTTAATGCGAGTGTGAAGGCAATATAAGTTTTGCAATAACAATAATTTGAATTATTAATCTACTCTTTATCAAAGCTTAATATTCTTAATATTGTTGGGAAGCCACCACGCACAATGGCTCCCTATCAACTGACCAATACAAAGGCAAATATTGTACAGTGTACTGTGTGTTAAGATATGATGTCTCTTATTTGTAATAGCCAGATCCTGGAAACAACCTAGATGCCCCTCAACCGAAGAATGTATACAGAATATATGGCACATGTATACATTACTACTCAGCAGTAAATGACATCTGGAATTTTGCATGCAAATGGACGGAATCTGAAAACACTATTCTGAGTGAGGTAACCCAAACCAAAAAGATGAATATGGTATGCACTCACTCTTAAGTGGATAGTAGCTATAAATAAATGATCCTAGAGAAGCTAAGTAATAAGGTGAATCCTAAGAAAAACATATATAGATACACTTGGAAAGTTGAAATAGACAAGAGCACCTGACAAAATTGGGATAATGGTTGGGGGGAGAGAGGGTGCTAGGGGAAAAGGAAGGAAGAAGGAGAGGGGTGAGGAGAACTTGAGGGAATGGGACAGTCAAGATGGAGGAAGGACAGACATGAGAGCAAAGAAAGATACTTGATTGAGGGAGCCATTACAGGATTCTCAAAAAATTTGGCTCTAGAGAAACTCCCAGGAATCCACAAGGATGACCCCAGCTAAGACCCAAAGCAATAGAGGAGAGGGGGCCCAATCTGGACTTGCCCTGTAGTCAGAATGATGGTTATCATATGAACCTTCATTTAGCAACTGACAAAAACAGAGGCAGAGATCCGCATTGGTGCATTGGACTGAGCTCCCAAAGTCCAGTTGAAAAGTGGGAAGAAGGAGAATATGAGCAAAGAGGTGAAGACCATGATGGGTACACACACTGCAACTGTCTAGCTGAGCTAATGGGAGCTCATCAACTCCATCAGTACTGGGAAGGAATAAGCATAGGACCAAACTAGTCCTTCTGAAAGAGGGTGACAGCTGCATGGCTCGGGCAGATTGTGGGGCCACTGTCAGTGGCACCAGGATGTATCCCTACTGCATGTATTGTCTTTTTGGGAACCTATTCTCTTTGGATGGATACCTGACTCAGCCTAGATATAGGAGGGAGAGCCTTGGACCTTCCCCTAAGCAATGTGCCTTACATTCTCTGAGGGTTGGATGGGGGTGCTAGGAGGATGGAATGGGAGGAAGGGAGGGATTGGGAACTTGGATTGGTACGTATAATGAAATAAGATAGTTTGTTTTCAATATATATATATATACATATATATATATACACACACACACACACACACACACACACACACACACACACACACACACACACACACACACACACACACATATATATGTGCAAAGAAAAATAAGATGTCTCCCGAGGAAGGATTACAAAATACAGTTTTCTTTGAAAAATTTTTTTCAACTTGTGATTTTTGGGCATGCATGGTTTTAACCAACTTGTAAAATAAGAAGTGTGAATATATGCTATTAATAGTAGATTCAAAATTAATAATTTGAAATAAAGGAACTGAGAAGACCAACCATGGTGACTCTATAATAATAGAACACAGTGGGAATCATAATATATATTATTTAAATTTAAGGAAAATTTAGAGTTGGTGAACATAGTGTAAATGTCATGAAGATATAACAACTATCTACAAAATAGGGATATATGCAATACAATCCCTTTCTTTCCACGAACCTCATTGAACTTAGTAAAATACATAAATCATAAAGTGTGTACTTTCTCTGGGCCTCAGAAGGTAAACAACTTGCTACAAAATCATGAGGACCTGAGTTTGGATTTTCCAGCACTAATGTAAATGTCGGGTATGTCATATGCAATTGTAGTTGTAATATTCAAATACTGGAGGTAGTAAAATCTCCCAAACTTGCTGGATAGCCACGCTAACCCCATATGTCATCTCCAAAGTCTGTTATTCAGTCCTGTCTAAATAAATAAGTTGGTGGGTAGGTGATTAATAAAAATATTTGATAATGACTTTCTGCCTCCAGAATCACACATCATACATATGCATGTGCCTGGACATGTACAAGCATACACCCTTTCGTCCACACATTTACACTTTTCATAATTATAAAGCCCATTTTCATTAAATATAAGAACTGAGGAGAAAAGAAAGCAAAAATATAAATAAATAAACAACTTTAAATATTAAATATACCTGGAAGAAGTCAAAAGGGAAGTTGAAACTATCCTGAGATGAAAAATAATGGAGTCGTAAAAACTTACCGGAGAACCCTGACTTAAATTTTGAACACATATGTTAAAAAAAATCCCTAAAAACAAAAAGTCAAACATGGAAAACAGAAAAGTGAATATAGGAATTTGTGCAGTGTTGTTAATATTGGTAAAAGTAAAATAATAAACAATATAAATATGATAAATATTAGAATTTGGTTCTTTTGAAAAACAGCATTAATTAAAACTAATTACTATAAAAATCAATAATTTGTTTCAAGGAATGTTATGAACAAAAATTGAAAACACTTTACAAAGTGAGAAAACGTAAAATCACATATCCATAAAATGTCTGGTCTTTCAGGATACAAAATAACTATAAATATCATGAAAACACAACCAGATTTGAAACACACTAAAGGATATGAAGAGAGACTTCTCTAAAAGAATTTAATGGAAGAAACTTTCTCATTTCGATTGTTCATGCGTGTAGATATATTTAAAACATTGGCTTATTTGACTAATCCTTCTTAAAATATATAGGAAAGAGAGAAGTGTTGAGGACCATTTCCAAACTTCTACACAGTCAATATTGCTCTGACACCAAAATCAGATAAAGACATAACAACAACAAAAAAAGAAAACTATATGTCAATATTCCAGATGAACATGTTTAATAAAATACTTGCAGACATGATGGGGACTGTGAACCCCCAGACCCTGAATTTTCTGTGACCCCATGCCTCCTGGAGTAAACATCTTGTTCTCCTATGCTTGCAGCTGCTCTGAGCAAACAATTTTTTTTTTTTGCAGCTGCTCTGAGCAGGAGACCCTCAGGAGTTCCTGATGGCAAGGGAGTGGTTTCTGATGTAGTTGCAGCTGAAAATTAGGGCATGGCCGTTGGTCAAGAAGAGCCTATGTAAGCCTCCCTGAAACACAATAAAGGGGACATTTTTGGTGTTACCCATGTCTCTCTGTGTGTCTGTGTGTTTCAGTCTTCAGGCCCTTGCCCTACTCACACCATACCGAATTGCATAGCATGTAGAGAAGGTGTTATGTTACACAAACAGAATACAGACACACATAAAATGATTATACACATGACCAAGTTGGCTTTATCACTGAAATGCAGTGATAGACCGGTCAATATACACAAGTCAGTAAATGTAATAAGCCATAAATAGACTTACAAATACAAATTACATAATCATCTCAGTAGATACAGGAAAACCTTTTTAAAAAACTCAACATACTAACATGATAAAAGATCTAGAGAAAGTACGGCTATAGAGCACAAATCTCATATAAAATAAAATATATACCCAACATCATTCTACAAGGAGAAAAGCTTGAAACAATCCTACTGAAGTTAGGAACAAGGCAGTAATGTCAGCTGTCCCCAATTTTTTCACTAATGTTCTTGAATTATTAAATGGATCAATAAGGCAAAAGAAAGTATAAAATACAAATAGGGAATGAGATAAATTGCCCTTAAATACAGATGATGGCATACTACACATTAGAGATCCTCAAATTTCTATACACAAATTCCAAGAAATGATAAACAAATTAGCAAGGTGGGGCAACATAAATCAACTTACACAAGTTGTAAAGAGGATGAGATCACTGATATACTCCCAAAAAGCAACTTCAAATTAAATATTCTTTGTAGCATTTTGAATAAAATACCAGAGACATATAACAGTGTTCAAACTGAAGAACAGAGAAGCAAAACAGTCAACCTCAACCTCTTAGCTCCACCAAGGCTGGGCGATCCTGTCCTCCACATAACTGCAGACTGCAGACTGAGACTGTGTGAGAGCTTCCTTCTCCTGTCTTTCTAGTGCTGGGGTTTAAGGTGTGCACCACTATTGGCTAGTTTTTTTGGCAACTTAGTATGGCTACTGGAATTAAAGGTGTGTGTCACCACTGCCTAGTCTGTAAACCTGACCAGGGTGGCTGATTTTATTCTCTAATATTCAGGCAAGGTTTATTTATTAAAATACAAATGAAATATCTCTACATTCATTGAATAAACCTAGTTACAGAATTAAAGGACCTCTAAAGTAAAAACATCAAACCTCTGAAAAGAGATATAAAGACATTTAAAAAATGAACATACCATGCCATAAGATTGGGAGAATCAATATGAAAAAAAAAACAAAACAAAGCAAAACAAAACGAAAAACAAAACGTTATTTAGAGATTTAGTGTAATCCCAATCAAAATCCCCATTGTGCTCTTCATAGACATAGAAAAGAAAGCAAACAAAGAAACCAACAGAGAACAACGATCCTAAAATTCATATGAAAGCACAGAAGATCTCAGGTACCAAAGCAATCCATGATCAAAAGGAAAATTGCAGGGAGATAGCCATTCCAGATCTTAATAAACATTACAGTGAAGAACAATACGGTATTCCAGACAAAGATTTCTGAAAGAACTTTCTGAACAGGTCTCCATTTGCTCAAATGTTGGGAGCTGTGCGGCCTAGCTGTGGATCAGCATATGGATGCTTGTCCAATAGGTCTCCACAAGGGAAGGTCCATGGAGATGAACTCCCACTTGGCAGAGATCAGTGGACCTCAGAAGAGTGCAGAATACTGCTGGCGTCCTGCAGCCTGCCCGCTCGTTCTCATTGTTCTCATGACGTTCATGATTCTGTTGGTGGTTAATAGTTTCACTTTGTCAGTTACACATGGGACAGATATAATCATTCCTGGAAACCTCATTTTTTCTCTTTGCTGAAATTTTTTGTTGTTTCTTATCTGGAAATAACAGCTGTTATTCCATACCCTGGGTACTTTTCTGTTTCAGTGCTGACAGGATCAGAGGCAATAAACGTTAATGGATATATATAAGGAAGCAACACAGGGGACATTAACTATGTCTCCCAAGTCTAGAAAAGAAAAAAAGAACATTAAGAATGGTATGGCATGAAGAAAAAAGTGTGCCTTATCAAAGTTCCCCCTTTATAGAGAGGCTTAAGCATGCAGGGTCCTTTTGTAGAACAAGGAAACAGAGAAACACATAGTAACTGTATACAAGCAACTTATGACAAATCACTCCAATTCCTGCAAATATCCTTTCTTATACGTTGAATGATATTCTTCTTGAGAATTTGTGGCTATGTATATCCTCTTTTTAAAATTTATTTATTTATTATGTATACAATATTCTGTCTGTGTGTATGCCTGAAGGCTGGAAGAGCGCACCAGACCTCATTACAGATGGTTGTGAGCCATCATGTGCTTCCTGGGAATTGAACGCAGGACCTTTGGAAGAGCAGGCAATGCTCTTAACCGCTGAGCCATCGCACCAGCCATGTATATCCTCTTTTAATTTTGTAATGATGGGATGTGTCTGGCTTGATATTAAGTCAAGCTAGCAAAATCCTGAATGTGGTTTTTGGTTTAAAAGTTGTTTTGATTTAAAAATTGAGGAACACATGATTATTTTTTATGTGAGGTTGGGAAAAACATGTTGGAGTTTGAGCTATAAATAAAGACAGCTCAAACCATTCTGGGTTAGCAATGGTGGGAAACTCACCTTGTGGTCAAACTCCTCTTTGCATCAAATACCCCTTCCCTATCTAGGACCTGAATTCAAGGCAGGATTTGGCTCTCAAGTATTAGGGCAAACAATTTACTTTTTAAAACTAAAAACAAAAAAAAAACAACTTCTGTACAGCTAAAGAAAAAAAATCACCTTTGTGAAGAGGAATTTCACAAAATCGGAATCTGCCAGCTATGCATCTGACAGAGGATTGGTACCAAGTATATGTAAAAGAATCGAAAGATGAGAGGGGAGAGGCAGCGGAAAAAGAGAGAAAGATCTACTAAAAAAATACTTGGATTTGAATGTGAGTTCTCAAGAGAAGAAAAAAATGACTAAGAAATATCACCCAAAATGTCCATTATCCATAGCAATTAGGAAAATGAAAATAAAAATGACTTTGAGATTTCGTTTTACCCCAGTAAGAAAGGCAAAGATCAACAACACAAGTGACAATAAATTCTGGAAGAGTGTAGTGGAAAGGAACCCTGAGTCACTGCTGGGTGCATTTGGAAAGTGCTGCCACCCCTGGGAAAATCAGGGCAGAAAAATCTCAAAAGTCTAAAAATATGCCCTATGTGCCCTAGCTATACTATTCCTGGGCACTTGTCCAAAGAAGTACTTCAAATATACTTGCTCAGTTATGTTCATTGATGCTCTATTTACAATAACTAAGAAATTGAAATACCTAAATGTCCTTAACTAACAAGTGGGTAATGGTGACATAGTACATATATACTAGGGAATACAATACAGCTGCAATGAAAAAAATGAAACATTAACTTTGTAGGTAAATAATTGGTACTAAAAGAGATCATAATTCAGATCAAGAAAAACCAAGAATCTTTCTTATGGAAGATTCTTATCTCCCTATCTGCAGATGTAAATATATATTCAGGAGTAACTGCAGAAAGCAGGAAAGTTTGTAGAAAAAAAAAGCATTTACAGTATAAGCGGTTTGGAGAGCAAAAGAGAAGAAAATAGCAAAGTAAATTTGTACTCTGGAGATGAAGGGAGGTCCTGCTTTAGGTAGAGAAAGAAAGATAAATTATTCACCAAAAATCTCTATAACACAAGCAAATCTTCATATTCCAATAAATACACATGTTTGGAGTGAAAGTTTCTCATGTGGGCTGATAATGCTTTCTCAAAGACCATATTTTTTTTAAAAAAAAAACAGCACTGGGCACGAGAAACCCTTTTTTCAGTTGTTGACCAGGATTGTCCAAGAAAGTTTAAAAAATTACAGCTTATTTGCTATTACCCTTAGTTTCTCCTACCAGAGGTGTAAGGTTAAGTCCATATTGTGAAACACATCATTCCTTCATTCACAGAGCTCAGAGGAACCTTACTTTAAACTGACCTGAATTTTGCCTCTCTGAGGACTAGCTTTCCACAGTACCAAAAATATCCACTCAGGCCCAAAAGTTCTTCCTAGTGACGATGCCTGGGAAGTGTATCATAACTATGCAAGTAGAGTAGTGCATTCATACCTAGGTGGTAACCAATGGCTCTCTAAGAGGGGTTAAGATCTACTCAATAGAAACCATACCAAACCTGATACCAGAAACATAGCTAGTTAATCAGTGCTAGTAACATCATGGTTATCAGAGCAGAATTTACACCATTAATTTACTCAATCAGCAGAATGAAGGACCTAACTAAGGACAATCTGTAAACATTAGTCCTCAGACACAGAGATAAATGTAGTTGTCACCCCTCATCAAGGAACCTTCTCTTTGTAGAAAGCCACAACCAATCAATCTATAGAGTTGTAGAGCCCAATACCTACGGATTGATAGAATGCTGTCAATCTGTGAACCACATAAACAATAAGTATAGTGCAGTAATCCTAATGGTGCAGTAGAAGTACACAGACTTGGTGGCAACTAACTGCTTTCTAATTAGACATAAGTCCTGCTCCCGAAGTGGGAAAACATGTGCAGTACTGGAAACCTAGTTAACTACACAGGGCTAAATAAATCAGGGTTGGTGGTAGAAAACCAACAACTTTATACCCACAGAAAAGTATAGTCCTTACCTCTCTCAGGGTAAGTACTCTTTGCAGTAGGTGGAGACAACTACAGAAAACCACAACCTATTAAAATCAGTTGTGGAGTTCAGTCCCAATGGATATATCTACAAAAGAACTCCCTCTTCCAAGACTCACAGAGCATTATGGAAGAATGACGGAAAGTCTAAGATCCAGAGAATCAAGGCTTTGTCTGTGAAGCTGTGTATCCGAGGAATGACAGGATCTTGCATCCAGAAAAATCTCCCCAGCATGACTACTCAAACAACAGTTGTACAGAACGATTGACATGCCAAAGTAAATAGGGGGAAGTTCCTGATAACTCAACCCTATCTGAAGAACTATGAGCAATTAAGGGATGTGAGAGAGGGAGAAATAGTCTTCTCTGGGGTGTAACACAGCAATTTGATAACCAAAACAAAATGGTCACTGTGAAAACACATATAATAGTAACATTATACAGCCTGAGCAGGTTATACACACAAGCATGTAGCAACAATCAATTAAAATAGGCAATTAAACTTAAAGAGAACAAAGAGAAAGATGTGGGAGGATTTTTGTGGTGAAAGTGGGAAGGATAAAATGATGTTAAATATTATAATCACAAAGAAAAAATACTAAAAACTTTAAATTTCTAACTTGTATTTTTAAAGATGAATAGTGTGGTATGTGAATTACATATCTATGAAAAATAAGACCACTATGTCAAAACTTCATAAACATCCTATTCTTTATTTGTCCTGAACTACAATGTAAGTACATATAATAATCTTGCTGCCATACGAGCTCTTAAATAATCTAATAAGATATATTTTTATGCTTTCACTTAAGTCAAGGAAAATTTGTTTTCCTGAGTGGAAAATAATAATCATAGGTGGGTTGATTATTTTAGACCATGTAAATTGTGTGAGCATATACACCTAAATTTTTACATGTGAGCCATAGTAGCATGCCCTATTCCTTAGGTAATTTTTTTTGTAGGAACACATTGTTCTTTCTTGAGTATATTGCATTGTGACATCTGAGAAGTGGTATTTATAATAATGCAAATAAAATATTACTTTGCCCTTTCTTGCCTCAGCCAAATAAAACCAGAATAAAGGTTTGGCATGTAGAAAAAAATCAGAGAAACTTTTACCTTTGTCAAACACAGTGATAAATTTTATTGTTATTGTCCGTATACTTATTACTGTGACAGCAATCTGGAATATATATATAGGATATTACCCCATTTCAACAGTTTTCAGCTATAATTCCCCAGAAAACCATAGTCCCCTGGAAAAGCAGCACTGTAATACATGGAACTGTATTTTGAACACAAAATGGGTGCATGAGATGATTAGTTTAAATGTATTTTGACTTAATAATTGATATCACACTGGAGGATATATTTGTACAATTTATCACAAGAATAAACCAATTATCTACCTTGGAGATGAACAAATTCTCTCTAAAGCCCAGTTTTGAAGAGTAGGCTGGAAAATAGAAGGAGCATCTGACTTGCCATGGTGAGAAAAGCTCTTATATCCACAACTCCCTTTGTGAATTCAATGTTGTCCACAGAGTGGAATGGCTTAGATAAAAGCATCCTAGGAGTGTGCAGTGAATATTTAAAGTTTGTGGTCTAATATTTAGAGACTGAAAGAAGGAATTAATGTGTGAGGATGTTTCATCCTGAAGAGGAAACAGCTAAGGGGAATCTTCCCTCTGCAGTACAAGGTAACAGGAACTAGGTGAGGCTTAGTGGATGAGCCTATTGCTATGATGAAACACCACAGTCAAAAGCAGCTTTGGGATAAAGTTTTGTTTGCTTTATAGTTCCATATCACAGTTCATCATTGAAGGAAGTCAGGGTAGTAACTAAAGCAGAGCAGAATCCTGGAGGCGGGAGCTGATGCAGAGGCCATGGAGAGTGCTACTTGCTGACTAACTCCTACTAGCTTGCTCAGCTGGCTTTCTCATACACTCAGGAACACCAGCCCAGTACTAGTCCCTCCCACATCAATAACCAATGGAGAAAAAGTCCTCCAGGCTTGCCTGCAGGAACATCATGTGGAGTCATTTTCTCAAGAGGTTCTCTTCTCTCTTATGATTCAAAATATATCAACCTGATAAACAAGCAAACAAACAAAAACCTAACCTATGTACAATGTGTGCCTCTGCAATAAACAAAACCTGTCATAGGAATTAACAGTCATTAAAATTCACAAAGAATTAACAGCTTTTAAAATTCACATGAACTTTTCTCACACAAGAGAAAATTAAAGGGAACTCCCATTATGGTAAGGATGTAATTTGGCGACAAAAAAAACCCTTTATGGCAACTGTAAAAGTTTATTTTGATAACGTAAAAGCATTCAAAAGCAAGGATAAAGCAGAATAGCAACTTCTAACACATGGATATTTTTCTTTCCTTGTAGGTGGGAGCTTTATATTCCTCCAACATTGCCTTGATTTGAATATTTGAGTCACCTAACTATAGTCTGAATACATCACCACTGAAAGACTGGTGAGACCCACAGGCTTAAGATCCCACAAGCTTAGAAGGCTGTAATAAGCTACAGTCTAATGTTGAGTGTAATAGTTCAGATTCAGAAGATACTCTCTAGGGGGCAATGGAATGACAAAAATCGACTCCAGATGTTCCTGGAGCCAAAGACAATTCATTATATCAAGAAAGGAAACTTGGAAAACTTTATTAATGTAAATCCAAGAATTCAAGATACTTTTCTTTATTCTTTACCTGAAAGTGATATGACAGAGAAAGGGTTGATGTTCATATGCTGTACTGCTGTGTTCGTGTATTGAAGTCCTTCATTTAAATTAACCTCTAATTCCCAAATGCTTGGATTATAGGCATGTGCTTGCTTTTTATGTGTACAGCTACTATGTATATCAGTGCGCTGGTCCCTCAAAAAGTTGGGAATCAATCTATTTTAAAATCAATCTATAGCACTGTTGAGCATATACTCAAAGAACACTGCATCATAATACAAGGTCTTTTGCTTAGCCATGTTTATTGCTGCTTTATTTATAGCAGCTAGAAATTGGAAAAAATTCTTTAGATATTCATTTACAGAAGAAAGGATAAAGAATATTTGATGCATTAACACAATACCTTATTACTCAACTATTTAAAAAAATACCACCATAAAATTAAAAGGCAAATGAAAAAAAAAAGAAAAAAATAATCCTGAGTGAGTTAACTTGGATTCATAAAGATAATTATAGTAGGTATTTGCTTATATGTGGAAATTAACCATTAAATAAACTATTTCCAAGCTACAATACATAGACCCAGAGAGGGCAGGCCTAAAGAAAGGCTATATGGGGAAGCATGGATCTCCCTGAGAGATGAAAAGAGAATAGATATTATGGGTAGACTGAGGGCAGGGAGGGTTGGAACTGAAGGGTCAGTTGGGTAAGGGAAGAAGAGAGGGCATTAGATGGAGGGAATAAAGGGGAGAGACAGAATTGAGGGCATCCGAGTATGGAGTATGGAAACTTAGTGTAGTGGAAATTTCCTCAAATATAAGGTGATACTAATAAAATAACCAAATAATGGGGAATCAGAGTCCCAACTGGCCATCTCTTCTCATCACCAAGTAGAGCTTCCAGTACTTGAACTGGGTTACTTCAAATTGAGTTGCTACCAAGAAAATAGGTTGCTCTCCATAAACTGACAGCAAGACCCTACTGCTAAAGACAACACCTACACAACTTACTGAACTTGAAGTGGTAGTACTGCTGTTTACATGCAGAGCACAATTGCCTTTCTGCACTCTGTGTGCTACCATACATTACTGAGCTGCTTCGGGCTAGGAGCTGGACGTTGAAACATAAACAAACACTCACAGAGACAGAGAGACAGAGACAGGGAGACAACACAGACAGACAGATAGACAGAGACACGGACCTCTAGTCACTGGTAAGAAGCCCTTTATTCAATAGCACCATGGAGGCTTATATACCCAACAGTCAGGTGGGCCAATAGGTGAAAACCTTATCCTCTGATCCTCAAGGCAAGGCAACACATGCTCGTGAAGCAGAGCTGGTAAACAACTTTGACACAGCTTTTAGTAACTCAAATCAGAC
>JAQHUG010000197.1:255989-272033 GCA_028555095.1 Dicrostonyx torquatus
AAAAATAAAATAGAAAATTTTCAAAAGGAAGTTTTACCTTTTAGAAAGTGTTTTTGTAATGTCTTGATGACTTAAAAATTGTAGAGTAGCCAGTAGTTTCTTTAAGGCTGTCAGCAACTTCTCATAACGTGTAACATTCAGTGTTTTCTTCTCTAGACAGCTATGGCTTATGGTGATAGTCTATGTTGTAGCTCTCCAGAGCAAGTTATCAAGGAGGCTGGGTCAATGTAGCAACAAGTTGCACCCACATTAAAAAAAAAATGAACTATACCCCTTGTCTTGTGAATTAGCCAGCAGTGAAGCCACAGATTCCTAAGAAATGCCTAAAAATATTCTGTTTAGATTATAATAAATTCAATATAGGGGCAGTAAACAATGCCCTAACCCCAGAGAGTACATTTGGGATTATGGCCCTGTAGACTTTCTATTCCAATGGAGAATGTGATAAAATTGTTACTGTTTGTTAGATTACATAAACTGGGGAACAAACTAATTTGGCTAGTATCTGAGATCAAACTGAATGAAGAGTTTGGAGCAAAACAGGCAGGTGGTGTTAGAAGTCGATGTTTCTAGGATCATCTTAGACGTTGGGGTGGCAATCTTGAGGTTCAGTCATGGTTCGCACTGTAGCAGTCTCACTATATGTGTATCTGACCAACTGTGAACCAATCATTGTACTGTAACCTGGCACCCTGGATTGGTTCGCACTGTAGCAGTCTCACTATATGTGTATCTGACCAACTGTGAACCAATCATTGTACTGTAACCTGGCACCCTGGACTGGAAAAGGGAGGTGATACATATATATATATATAGATATAGATATAGATATAGATATAGATATAGATATAGATATATATAGATATAGTAAGTGGACTGCATTAAAGGAGGTTATGTTTGGTTGTTTAAAATTAGAAGTATTCGGAGCTGTAGGGAAAGCTCTTCCAGAAAGAGTAGGCACTGCTATTGTAGAAAACCCTAATTCGGTTCCCAGAGCCCACATCAGGTTGGTTATAACCACATACAACTCCTGTTCTATGAGATCTGATGACTTCTTTGCCTCCAAAGGGCATTGAAATTAAGTACACAAGCTTATACCTGGACACACACAAAACACTTATTTAAGAACTATAAAGTATCTTTTTCCTCCTCCATCACTAGATTTTAGAGAAGTGCTACTTTGATGATGAAATAAATTAAAAATTGAACATTAAATACAAAAATAATTTAAATAATGACAAATTTAGAAAGTATGATATTTATTATATTTCATTTAGTTTTAAATAATTTTCAATTCATCTTTTTTTAAAAAATAATTTTATCATAAATCAGAAAAAGCCATTAAAAGTAAAAAACCCAAGAGAATTAAAATACATAGTTTACACATTAATGCATCTGTCTCAGAAACTGGCAAGCACATATTCCGTTTCAACTGTATTTCTCACCAGCAGATTAATTTTCATTTTGTAATGATTGCTGGATCCTGAATTGCTCTAATCCTCAAGCATATTTATTCTAAGATAAGAACATAGGCTTGGGAAATGGAGACACCTACTTTCTCGGTAAGGGAATGAAACCTATAAGTAGCTTCTCCAAGATGAAGAAACCACCCATGTACACTTTTAATTTGAATTACCTCACTGCTTTGCATGTCATTTTTTTCAGTAAAGGAACTCAAACAGAGCAAGAAATATGCTTATATTTTTCTGCAATTTTGTTTCCTCAAAACTTTATAATTAAAACACTTGCAAAGTTGAACATGTTTTCTCCCTTGCCTTAGAATTTCTTTGGGAAATTCTAATCCTTACCTTAGGTATGAAATCACGGGCTGCAGTACCAGCACAATGAAAAGAAGAAAATCATGCAGAGAAATGCGTGCTGCTGCTGTTGTTGTGAAGTATTCCATTGTAATCAGCCAATAATTTCTCATGCTAATTTTACAAATTCTGCATTCGTTGCATGGGATGATTGGAACCTCTTCAGCTTCTAGCAAGGTATAAAGGAATAACTACAGAAAAAGAATTTCTATGCCAGAATTTTGTTCCTTGCTTGTGACCTTGCTCATTCCATCTCCCTGATTGTTGGAGACCTTAGATGATAAATGGGCAGGAAAGAACCTCTTTAAATAGCAAGTACTAATTTTAGCCTCAAAATCATTGTCCAAAACATGTTAATATAATGGACAAAAGAAAAGCTCTACATCTCCAAGATAAACACAGACTTATCCTAATTTAGTTTGTATAAAAAATGAAGCAGGTAGAACAGGTGTTTACTTCTGAGGGCTTTGCCTTAGGGTGTCAGATGAACTTATCTAATCACAGACAGGTTGGCATCTGTTACACAAATTGGAAAATATGCAAAGTCTGATCACAGGTCATTACAAGTGAAAGAGTTGATAAACTCAAAAGGCCATAAAGAAATAGATGCTTCTAGAAATGTCTGCACAAACAAGACTAGAACAATAGTATTATCAATGGACATATTACAATGGAAAGGTGAGAAATTTGCAGCAATCCAAGCCTAGACAAAAAAGTTAGTCAACTACTGACTTCTAGGAGAGGGATAATTATCCTTCCTCATGGATGAGACCTTTTATTAGATATTGTCCAATGCAAAGTGGTCATCCCTGAAACCATATACACATAAATAACAAATGGACTCAGCAAGTTGTATATAGATATATTTTATGTATCTATTTCTGTTTTATGCAGATAATATATAAAACAACATATAAGTACACATATAAATACATAATGTAAGTATAATTTTATAATATATAATATGAATATATATATATGTTAGATAAATATATGCTTATGTACATATATGTGTATATACACACATGCACACACACATAAGCACACATACACACACACACACACACACACACACACACACACACATATATATATATATATATATATATATATATATATATATATATAAAATGAAAGAAAAAGAGTTTATCAATCTTGGGATGCCATGGGAGTGGTTGGGTAGAAAGTACCTGGAGGAGACCTAGAGAAAGGATAGTTAGGGAAAAATTGTTGTAATATTTGAAAATACATATTAAATAGAAATATCCTGGGTGTGGTTGTAAGCCTCTGAGATGATACCGAATGAGTTTGATTTTCTTGCATACCCCTTCAATTAGTTTCACACAAAATTCATTAGGAAAGATCTATGCAACAATATTATGGGAAGATGGGATGCGATGTCTAAGAATATAGAAGCACCGCAGTATCTTCCCTGCTCTCTCACGAGTCACACAAAAGATGAAAGCCAAGAGCCAAATCTTTAACAATCTGCTTTCAGATCTTAGAAAGATCTGAAGCTTCATCATGGGAGCCTGCTGTGGGAAGATGCTCTTGTATTTTTCACTCGTATTGGTTTAATAAAACACTGATTGGCCAAATAGAGGAGATAAGAATAAGGATACACAAAAGAGGAAGCTGCTGTGGGACAATGTTCTTGTACACTGTAAATATTTGTCACTCATGTTGGTTTAATAAAACACTAATTGGCCTGTAACCAGGCAGGAAATATAGCTTGGGTAACCAGACTAAGAGGATTCTCGAAAAACGAAAGGCAGAGAGAGCACAGATGAAGCAAGATGAAAATGCTTTCCTGAGAAGAGGCACCAAGCCACATGGCTAAATACAGACAAGAATTATAGTTTAATTTAAGTTGTAAGAGCTAGTTAATAATAAGCTTGAACTAATAGATCAAACAGTTAATATAAGCATCTGTGTGTTTCTTTGGGACTGAACACTCCAGGAACAGGTAGGACAGAAACTTTCATCAATAGAAACCCCATGGAAAAATGTTTCCACCTTGTTCTTCAGTGAGCTATGCTCTCACTGGACATTTTACTACAATCTCCTAAGAGACCTTAGGTCCCTTCTGCCCAGCCAATTGTTTCAGAATTATAGTCTGTTGAAACTATAAAGGTAATTAATATTTTTGTTCTGTGCTGCAAATAGGAGTAATTTTATTCATTGCTGCTATTATCTGAACTCTTCTCATCTGATTTTCACATGTTGATAAAGAATCCACAATGGGATGATGTTGCATCAGTTACAACTGCCTGAGACAGTAGTAATAGAGAACTTATACTTTGTTTATAGGAAATAGTGAAGCTGAATTTCTTCAAATACTTTAAAAAATTATGACATAGATGACTCTAATGAAAGCAAAATTATTATTGCCTTCTTAATTTAATCAACAAAGTGAGAAAATAAAACAAATGTCAGGATAATACAAGTTTTGAATTGTTTCATTTTCAAAATGAAAGCTTTCAGAGCAAATATTTACCAGTTTATCTTAACTTTACACACACAGATCATACTCTCTGTTCTTACTTGTTAAATTTTTTTCTGGTACATCAATACACTCCACATTGTTATAATACCCTTAACACTTTGCTTTAGCTCACAAATAGAATGCTTACTGAGTGTTAATAAAGACATGTTAATCCTCAGGATAACACACACACACCAAAGAAAACTCTACATTACTTAATGACGTATCACCAAATAAGCTCTATAAATACAATAAAATATTCTCTTTGATTTAATTTATATATCAATAAATAAATTTCGTAGTCATCATATGTATTTATATACAACACAAATAAATAATTAAATATTTCATTAAATAAATACCATTGCCATATTATTAAGTCGAAAGGAATTGAGAACTAAGAAGAAAACTTCAGAGTGTCTTCGCCACATGTTTCTGGCTTTAGCAGTATACCCTTAGGAATAAAATGATATTTTATTCAAGAATCTGTAATGAGTTGATAACATTCATGTTCTTGTGCTGCAAATGGGAGAAAAAAACCTGACACTTTTATTTTTACCCCCTGAAAATAATTCATGAATATGATGTTTCTACAAGTAAACGTAAACATAGGAACAGAAAATCAAAAGTGATCTTGTGTATAATCGTTATGTTACATTCCTTAGGTCCTTACCTGTGCTCAGAGGGAGCACAAATAATGTTCAGGAAAGAGTCTACTTTCTGCAATTGTGTTTCCTATCTTTTGCTGAACATATATATCATTCTTTCTTTCTTTATGGTCTATTGTTAGACACTATTTGATGTCTGCTCATAAAATTATGATATTGGTTCATTTTTAAATCCAAATTATATATACACATCATTTCCATGGGTAAACAAACACACAAACAAACAAAACAACTTTTATTTCACAAAACTAATGCAATGCTCTTTTGAAGCACAATGCAAAGGTGTAGTGCTTGGTATGAAAAGACAAAAAGCTATCATTTGTATGCTGATGGATACCATGAGGAGAAGCTTTGAAACTATAAAATCTAGTTAATATTTAGTCAGTGATGTTAAAAGAGAAGACTATTAGTAGCAATAGTCACACCCTACATAGTCATCTAAACAGTTTTCTGATTAAAACATTTCAAAGCTATAGTGTCAAATTTTGTCATTAGAGTAATTATAAATCAACAATGAATATAAATACAATTTAATTTCAAGTTCATAATAATATAGTGGATGCATGTAACTCATTTTAGTATTTTCTTAGAGTGTATTAAGTATCTTTTTGATGTAGAAGTCTGGAAATCATAATCTTTTCCATCATTATTTGTTGTGTGATAAGTCTGTTTATTGCTGATAACATTTCTCTTTTCACCTTCAAAATATTATGTGTAGTTCTTTCCTGTTGGTGTCTATAGTATATACATACTCACACAGAGTACACATTAATCAATAAGAAAAATGTATAGTTACTTTTTCTGACTCGGCCTAGTACTTCAGCTTTATTTCAGTATTGAATGCTCACCCAAAAAGTTATGATTATTTCAATTCTAAAAACTAGACAGTTTAAGCCAGGCGATGGTGGCGCATGCCTTTAATCCCAGCATTCGGGAGGCAGAGGCAGGCAGATCTTTGTGAGTTCGAGACCAGCCTGGTCTACAAGAGCTAGTTCCAGCGCAGGCTCCAAAGACACAGAGAAACCCTGTCTCGAAAAACAACAACAACAACAAAAAACCCAAACAAACAAAACTAGACAGTTTAGCGTGTACTGACTCATGCTTATAATCCCAGCTATCTGGAGACAGAAGAGGCCATTTTCCATTATTAGCTAGCCTGGCTACTGAGTAAGAACTAGTCTCAGGAAAACAAACAAACTGAAACACAAACTCTGGACAAGTGAAGACCAGAAAGTTCTAATTAACTCAATAGCACAGCATCTAATCATTCAACACAGGTGATAAAAACTTGTCATTTCTTCATGTGAGGCACCTGCTCACTTGTAGCATAGCAGTGGCTGAGAAGACTCTGGTCTTCTGGAGCTGTATTTTAGACCTGAAGAAGGAAAATGAACAGTATGTGGAGAGTTAAGAATGAACTAGGTTCTGAATTTATCTATGATTTGTACTGAGAAATGCAAAGGGAAGAGCTAGAAAGGCTGGCATGACATACATAGTGAATGTCAGGAAAAATATTCACAATAGAAATAATAGCTGCAAAATTCTCAAACCAGAATACAACTACCATTTTCTATTAACAAAAATGTATAATACCTGAGATACCCTTTAATGGGTGACTGGGACTTGGTAAGTTAGGAGAACCTGAGACTTAAGTGTCTAGGAAACTGAAATAAAAGACTTATTTCAGGAGATTAGAATTTTTTCCTTTTAAAAAGTTGATTAATTTATTTTATTTAAAAAACAAAATGAAACAAAACTATCTTTTTCATTTTACATACCAATCCCTGTTCCCACTACCTTCTTTCTCCCTCCACCTACCCCTATTTTCTCCTCAGAGAGGGTTAGGTTTCCCACGGGGGACTCAATCAAGTCTAGCATATAGCTTTGAGGCAGGATAAAGGCCCTCCCTACTATGTCTCTACTGAGCAAGGTATCTCCTGAAAGAAAATGGGTTACGAAAAGCTAGTACAAGCAATAGGGATTCATTCTGTTCTTACTTCCTGTGACCCACAGTCTAAACCAGCCATACAATTGTAACCCACATTCATTGGTCTTACTTTGGTCCTACACTTGTCCCTGCAGTCAGAAAGGAGTCTGTGGGTTGCCATTAGCTCAGGAAAGCTGATTCTCTGGCTATCCGCATCATGATCTTGAACCCTTTGCTGATATTCTCACTTCTCCCTCTCTTTTCTCCTGAACTTTGGGAGCTCAGCCCGTTGCTCCACTGTAGATCTGTGCATCTGCTTTAGTCAGTTGCTGGTTGAAGGTTCTATGATGACATTTAAGATAGTTATCAATCTGACTACAGGACAAGGCAATCATTTACACAATGGAGTACTATTCAGCTGAAAAAAATGTCATCTTGAAATTTGTAAGCAAATGGATGGAACTGGAAAAAAAATACAGTCCTAAGTGAGCTAACCCAGACTCAGAAAGAAGAGCACACAGTATATACTCACTCTTAAGTGAATATTGGATATAAGGCAAAGGAAAACCAGACTATAGTTTATGATACCAGAGAAACTATGTAGCAATGAGAACCCTAAGAGAAACACACATGTGGTTCCCCCCCGGAAAGGAAAGGGAAATAGATCAGACAAGATCTCTTGAAAAACTGGAGCTTGGGAGTGGGAGGAAAAGGGAAAGCAGAAAGGGTGGAGTGGGGAAGGGAAGCTTGGGGGAACAGGATGGTCAAGATAGGATAAGAACAGAGAGGGAGAACAAAGAAAGAGATATATTGATTGAGGGAACAAATATGGGGCTAGCAATAAACCTGGCACTGGGGAAATTCCCAGGAATACACCAGGAAGACCCCAGGTAAGACTCTAAACAATTGTGGAGGTTAGAAATTTTAAAATAAAACCCTCTGGGCATATTCTCTTTGGAAAAATGAATTGATATTAGTAAACTTAATTGATACATAGAACTTAATTTTTATTAGAACAAGCACTCATTTGGAAGTTATGCAGTGTCTGTTATGAGAGTAATAAAATAAATTAATCTTATCAGAAGATTTGGTTTACAGCCCCTTGATTACAATTTTATATGTTTTATGTAATTTAGAACTATCTTATATGGATTGATAGTTTAGGTAGAATATAAAACATCTCTTTCTGTTTAGTATGTTCATTCTTTTGACATTCATAACTTTACTAAATACTTATTATTACATTACATCCAAATTTTTGTGCTAGATGTGTGGGGTTTTTCAGCTGCACGTATATTTTACATATGTTTTTCTTTGCTCATAAAGACAGAATGACACAAATGCAAGAGTATTATCTATTCAACATTTTTAAAAATGAAAAATTCATGCATGTGCTTGTTTAGTCTATATGTATGTATGTGGACCGAATGAATGCATGGTGTCAACAGAGGCCAAAAGAGGCATAAGATCTCATGTAAATGGAGTTAAAGATGGCTATCAATTGTCATGTGAGTATTTGGAATAGAGCCCAGGTCCACTGAAAGAGAATCAGGCACTCTTAATCACTGAGTCGTCTCTATACCCTTTCACCCAAAATTTTAGTTATAGTATTAGAAAACAAAAGTTTAATGAAATTATCTCTTTTCATGACTACTGAAAATAATGATAATAAATATGTCTTTGATTCTCCTAGCAACATATCCAAATATTGTGGCCATCACATATTTAAATGGAGCAGTAACATGCTAGCTATCATGATTCTGTTGCATGTGTACATGGAATCATTCTGTAAAAGTATTTGGCTATGTACCTAATTATCTGTTGTCATTGTTTTTAGATTCTTGCAGCTGTTTAATTTACAGAACTATGTGAGGTTCCTTTATTGTGCAGGCAGCATATTTGCTTATATCCTTATTGACAGAGACTTAGGTTATGGCAACATCTACTTTTCTTACAAATGATTATATGAGCAATGACAAATATATCTGCTCTATTATAAATTAAAAATGTAGGTCTAGGTCTTTGGGTATGTCCACTGTAAAATAATGATTAGCAAAAAGTTTATTTCTACACCCTTTTACATGTAACCTATACTTACTAACAAAAGAAGACTTACGTATACACTGATACATTGTTGTTTTTCATTTTTGTTAACTGAATGTGTATAAAAACTCTCTCACAGGGTTAGTCTCAGCATCTTCTCTAGTTGTATGGGTATTTTCTAACCAGTGGTTAATTTATGAAGTGATAGTTCATTTATCCAATTCATTTTTGAAATTATTATTTTATTTCATTATAATAATTACTTCAAAAATACTTATCGTGGGTTGTTTGGGAATAATAAATATATTTCTATTGATAGTTCCTGTGGAATAAGTTGAGAATAGCAATCATTTCTTTGTGATTTGTTTTCTTTTTTATTTTTTTTTTTATTTTATGTCTTCTTTAAAAAGTACCTCTAACCACAATTAAGTGACATTAGTATTTAAGCAATGTGGATTAAATATATATGAGCTTCTGGGAAGGATTTTTTTTTCTTAAAATTTCAGAAACTCATTTTCCTGTGAACCATATTCTCTTACTCTGCTCTTCCCTCATTAATATAAAAAGTCTCCTGTTTCATCCACTAGGTTTACAAAGTTTTGGTATTCTCTTGGATTAACAGAACATGACTGGTTACACACATAACATTAGGGTCATAAATCCTAGGGGAGAAACTAATACTATTATCCTACCAAACAGACAGACAGCATTGAAGTATTTCCTAGTGACTTGTTGTTCTGCTGATAGATCGCTAATCCCTCTTAGGAGAAAATCTTGTAGTAGCAGCAAATTAGCATGGAGATTCCACTTACCAAAGTGTAGAGAATAGAAAGTGTGGTGTTCTCAAATGTAAATCTTACACCTCCTTCCAAGGCTCAGGTTGCTCTGAGTAGGAGACCCTGAGAAATTAACAGCAAATGTGGCAGATGATGTCAAGTAATGTCTTTCCCAGACACAACATGGCAGTCGCACAAGAATCATGAGAGCATGAACAAAACCTGCACATAGGCAAGCACAAGCCTGTCGAAATCTCAGGATGGGAACTTGCTGAGTGTTTCCAAGAGTAGTTGGACCTTGACTCAATGGATTTTTTTTTCATGGATCCTTTTTTTTTTATTGTTAAAAGAAAAATTTACATTTACTCCCCTTGTTCCCGGCCCTCCTGCTCCCCCACTACCCCACCGCCCTTTCCCTGCTTCCTTAAGATGGGGCAGGATACCCTGCCCTGTTGGAAGCCCAATGTCCCCCCCCCTTCCATCTCGGTCAAAGAAGATGTGCATCCATATAGAATAAGTTCCCAAAAAGCCAATACATGCAGAAGAGATAGGTCCCAGTGCCATTATCATTGGCTTCTGAGTCAGTCTCCATTGGCAGTCACATTCAGAGAGTTAGGTTAGGTCATGGTCCAGCTGGATTTGATGAGCTCCCAATAGATCAAGCACACTGTCTCTGTTGGTGGGACAGTCCCTAGTGGTCCGGACTTCCTTTCTCCTCTTCTCCCTCCTTCTGCTCTTCCACTGGACCTTGGTAGTTCAATCCCTTGTTCTGATGTGAATGTGGGTCTCTGGCTCTATCTCCATCCATCATGCGAAATTTCTATGGTGACGATTAAGATATTCAACAAAGTAACTATGGGGCAAGTTCAGTTCAGGCACCCACTCCTCTGCTGCCCAAGTACCTAGCTGGGACATCCCTGTGAATACCTGGGATCCCTCTAGAGAAAAGTCTCTTGCAAATCTTAAAATGACTCCCGTTAATGTAGATATCTTATTCCCTTCTCCAATATCCACCCTTCCTCCATCTCCAACCTCCCACAATCCCAGGCTCTCCCCAGTTCTTCCTTCTCTCTTCTACTCCCCTCCCTTTTGCCTAGCCCCTCCCCCAATCCCTACCTCCACCCCCATCCCCAGGGTTTTTAAAAAGAAAAAATGTACCCTGAAGTTTGCTGGGTAGGGAGTTAAGAGTAGAAAGGGTGCCTATGGTAGAAGCTTAGGAAAATGAATTAGATCACCAACATTGTATGAAACTGTCAAAAAATGAATAAAAATTATATATAAAAAGATGAAATGTACATAGTTATGTTTTCATATATGAATTCAGACTTGAGACTGACATAATCTTTATAGTGATGTTTTAAATTTTGCAGTGCTAGAGAGCTAAGTCACAGTCTTTCAAAAGTTCCATAAGCAATAAAACAAGGAGTGACTCCTCTATCCTGAGGTAGTTTTTAAATTTTACTTTTTCTGACCCTTGTTGTGAGACAATTTCCTCTGAGATTAAAACCATCCATCCAGTATGGAAGGTCTTTAACCAGTAAGGTAAACTACCCTAAATAGCTTCAGGAGATCCTTGAAACTGACAAGACCCAGTGGGCCCCTCCCTGCATAAGGAGGTGATAAAAGCCGAGGGTACATCTCAGACTAAGCTTCAAAGAAGACTGGAAGAAGCTAAGCTATGAAGAATACTCTTGGGATCTGAGCAGCCACCTGGAAGAAGCAGAAACCAGCAGAGCTTCCTGGAGGAGGTTTAGATCAACCAAAGGACACTCCAGCCTGTTGAGCTGCCTGCAGGGTGTGCAGTGTGCTCTAGCATCCCAGCTTTTATGAATTGTCACCAATGCTGGGGTGGACTTTGGTGATATAGCTGTTCTTGAGTCATTTCTATTCCTGCAAGTAACTCCTCAACCATATTAACTAACCACAGTGAAATTTATTAGCTCACCAATTTGAACTTTCATGAAATCTATACTTTAGTCTGTCATTGGATCCCTATCTGGGGTGTGCAGATGTATGTGTTGCATTTTCCCAGGACTAGTTCTGTCACACAACATTTGTATTACAATGTATCTATACCAAACTCTAATAGGTAATGGCATAAACATTTGTTATTTTTTTTAGATTAAACATAGCTGTTAGGTGGTTAATTATTAACATGTATGTACAGTTATGAAGTGTATATTCATTTCATCATATGTGTTTTAAAGGCTCTAGAAATAATAATGATAAATAATGATGTGTGGGCATTGTCAATGTAATATTTTTTGTAGGTTGGAACAAAAAGTTTTGTAGGTTGTATTTACAAAACAATAGAAAGATTGTCTGTCCCACTAGTTTTGTGGTTTAGTACAGTACATTCCTTTACTCATCACTACACAGTTCACAAGATTATAGGCGATGGTGGGGGTTTCTTCTACATAACATTATTTAATTACTGCTATACTTTACAAACCCCTAAAAGATAGCTCCACGAAGGTAAGTTATTGGCAGGATTCCAAATGGAGAGATACAAGACAAAATTGAAAGTTTATATTTCTTTATTGTACTAAACTAATGAAAAACAAATGCAGTAAAACTGGGAAATAGGTGTCTTTCCTCTGCTTAGTACAGGAAAGAGAAGAACACGCTGTGTTCATCACCCCTCTTCTGTTAAAAATACAAATGTGTTTATAACTGATTTTTTTTTTTGGCATTTGCTACTGTTCTTATTATCTAATACCACTAAGGCTTTTCAAGACATATACTTAAAGTTGACGATGTAAACCATGAATCAATAAGCAGTAAATATAAATATTCTGATATAAATGATACATTCAGAATTCATGTTAACAGCAAGATGTATATTATCACAACGGAGGACAAGTATAGTGCAAGCCAGAAACATAAACTTTTAAAAGCTGTAACATTACAGAAAATCATTCTTCAAGTACACAAACAAAGACACATTGATAAACATTTTATTTTATATATGTTTCTAGAAGTCTGAAAAATGATCACACCATAAGGCAATTATTTTAGTGAATAAATTTCTAAATGCAACTCAAGATTTTTCTTTTAACTACAGTATATTCATATTAAAATGATTTAAAAACACATGACTTAGTTTTTAATGTGTTTTTTTCTACAAAGATGAGATAGTCCCATCCTGTGGTACAGTTAAGTACCACAGCAATTCAGGAAACAGATAGAGGTAACCATATTTTAACTGTCTTCTATTTTAAGTATTTTTGAAATATAAATATTTGAGCACATTTTTGTATATTTCCCAACAGTTGTACCTTCACAAGGTAAATCTTAACAGCATCAATGAGGTGTAATTTCAGTAATACATTTACAATCATCATAACAATAATTCATGTATGTATTACATAATGAATATATAACATATTTATCATATTATAAAGTCCAACTGGTTTTGGTATAGATAGCCTGCCACTGATTTTCTACGAGGATACACTCCTATTGTATTCCTGTATTACTAATGCTTTTCATCCACTCACCCAAGGACTGTTTCCAGCTTTACATGTTGGAATGCTACTGTAAACTAAGTGCGGTATGTGTTAACTAGACATATGTCGTGGTTAGAATTTTGTCAGTGTCACACAAGTTAGAGTCCTTTTAGAAAAGGGACCCTTTATTGAGAAATACCCTGAACAGACTGGCATGTGGGCAAACCTATGGGGAATTTTCTTGATTTATGGTGAATGTGGGATTGTGTAGCCCACTACTGGTGATGCCAACCAGGGATGGCAGTCACGAATTGTATAAGAGAGCAGGCTGCGTAAATGATAAAGGGAAGCAATCAGTAGCAGCCCTTCTTCCATGCTTTCTGTTTAGTTAATGACTCCAGTTTTTAACCTTGATTTTCTGCGCTGACTTCCTCCAATGATGGACTGTGGTCATGAGTTGTCAGGTGAAACAAAGTCCTTCCTTCTTAATTTGCTTTTGCTGAATGTTTCAATCAGTCAATAGAAATCAAAATAAGTGAGATATTGGTACCAGATCATGGGGTGTCTTTGTAACAAATCAGACTATGTTGTTTTGGGAAAGATTTTGAAAGTGTCTGAAACCTTGAGTCAGAAAAGCCATGTAGTATTCAGAGCTTAATGAGCTGATGTGGATGCTTGGAATGTAACAATTCCGAAAATAGTGCATATTATAGGGGCCATTCTTTGAAGTTTCACAAAGAAACAAAGACTCTATTTGGATCATTATGTGAAATTTGAAGTAAGTATCTGTAGTTCTTTCTAGTAAGCGGGAGCTGAAGAAAAGGCTGTAATTAATGAGAATCAGAACTACTAAAGTTAACTGTTTGATTTTTCTGGGACAATCAGTACTGGTCAGCTGGGGCTGAAGACTCGGGTGTAAGTAAAGAAAGACAGCATCTTTGAGGAGAAATCTTCTGGTTAGTGTGTTCTCAGATCAGCACACAGAAGCTGTGATTTAGAGCAGACCAAGACTATCCTATGAGCTGGCCACAAATGTGGTAAGCTGTAAGTTTCCCAGGTGGTCCTGGTGTGCAGAAGTCATGGAGAACTACTGAGACTTGGCATTGTAGGAGGCTATCCAGACCATTGGTAACTATGTGGCCTCACTTGAGATAAAAGCCCCAGGATTGAAAGAGTCATTGAGAATTTTTAAAACTTGGCACCACATTGCAGGATCAGAGTTCCTGAAGAGAGCTCAGGAGAGGCAATTTATGGCAGTAAGGAAGGCCAGAATGTTAGGAAAAACTGAGAGTGTTAAGGAAAGCGTGATTAGAAAGCGATAGAAAAAAGAGAGAGAGAAGTCATATTTTTGGAATATTTTTTAAAAAGTTGGTCGATTTATAAGGAATTTGTGGCCCTGAGCCTAAAATTGGGGCCAAGATTTTGGGAAGGAAGCATGCACTGTGTCTTTAGAGGATTAGTTATTACTCCTACGTCTACCTCTTTTACATAGCTTATGTGAGCTCCCTTCAAATGGGTCCTTCAGTGTTTTCATTCTTAATCTACTATTTCTGCATTACTATTTCTGCTTCCCCAGTCCAATTAATTGTTCTATGGCATAGGAACCAGGGAATCCCAGGGCATATTCACTAGGTCCAAGTACCCTCCTATAATGGTTTGTTAGGACCCCAATGATGAGCTCAGATTCATGGATCTACCATCATAAACAATTTTATTCATCCTGAAGACACCTGAGAAGATCCCCAAACTCTCCTCTTCTATCATGTGTACTCATTTTACTATCCAGTCTATTTCTCTCCATCTAATCCACCTTTCATTTTCCTCTGAAAAGCCCATAACTGACTATATGCCCTGGCAACTACTGTCTTTAATGCCTGCCACCCTTAATTATTTTCTATTACTACTATTGTAACATTAATATTTACTCTGGTCTGATTTCTTAGGGATATCAATGCTTCAGGTAGATAATCCTTCCAACTCTCGGCTGAAATCGATTTGGTATCTTATGTTTCATTTTTAAAATAATGTTATTTTCTGTATCTAGATATTTTTTATATGTTCTCAATGATTATGTTCAACCACTCCCACTCTTTATCTCAGGATCTCATCGTATTTTTTGCTCAGGATTCAAAACTGGAAGCTGCTTAGAAGCATATTGCCAAACTGTCATGTTTTCTCTGTATTCACAGCTTTCTATACAAAATATCAGACTATCCCACTGCAATTGAGGTGCTTCTTGGTTGCTTCCCTTCTCACAAGTTAAAATAAGTACCCAGTTCTCAATCTGACACCAATAAATAAAATCATGTGTTCTCTCATCAATTTCAAACATTACATCTTCTAGCAGAATATTTCTAGCTCTCTTTCAATCTATAAATTTTGAGTAAATACAATGAAGCCTAAACCACCAGGAAAGACAATACTTTATACTTCATTTATTATCCATGAGCACATTTTCTTTTTGTTTTTCTTGCTGAGATGCCAACGATTATTGCTTTCCATAGTTACTTGTGAGTATGCTATCAGAGCCATCTACTCTTCATTTTACTGGCTTAGGGAAGTCCACACAATGTTTATAAAGCTTTGCTGCAGGAGCTCCTTCCACTCCTCCAGTGACTAGCTTTAAAGATACCAGCCCACTGGGGTGTGGTTTCTTTCATTTTAAAAGGCGGCAACCCTCTGCTCCCTCTCTTGCTTTCAGCTCCCATTCCAACTGCTAGACTCTGTTTCCTGTTTGTGACGAGAGGACTGTGGTGTAGGATGGTATTCTGTTGTTGTAAGTAGGAGGAGAGGTGTGTGTTGTGTTGCCAGCCACCAGCCGCTGGCCCGCTCAGCCGCTGGTTGCTTGCTTATGCCCGAAATAATCACATGAGAATTAC
>JAQHUG010000197.1:307431-321219 GCA_028555095.1 Dicrostonyx torquatus
GGAAGTCAGGACCGTGAGGGACTGGCCCACCAACTGAGACAGTGAGCTTGATCTATTGGAAGCTCATCAAATCCAGCTGGACCAGGACTGAATGAGCGTATGACCTAACTGGACTCTCTGAATGTGGCTGCCCATGGGGACTGACTGATAAGCCAATGATAATGGGACAGGGGCCTATCTCTTCTGCATATATTGGCCTTTTGGGAACCTATTTTATATGGATGCACACCTTCTTAGGCCGAGATGGAGGGGGGAGGGCCTTGGGCTTTCCACAGGGCAGGGTATCCTGCCCCATCTAAAGGAAGCAGGGGGAGGGCGGTGGGGTAGTGGGGGAGCAGGAGGACCTGTGACAAGGGGAGTAAAGGTAAATTTTTCTTTTAACAATAAAAAAAGAGAGAAAAAATAAAAAAGAAAAGAAAAACCCAAGAGAGCAGGGAAAGACTGGTCTTCAGGTCATCCAAAAAATTATATTTACCCAAATGTGCACAACCCCATGATAACTGATTGAACTATGACATATCTTCATAAGAGACAACTGTTCCATAATAACAAAAAGCAAGGAAGTATTGATGATGCTGCACCAGGAATGAACCTCAGCATCATGCTAACTTAAAGACATCAAATGTAGAAGCAAAAGAGTGACATTTCCCTAAAAATTCATAAAAGAAAAGTTGTTAAAAATTATAATATTGACAGCTTGCTGGAATTATAAAGGAATCAGCAACAGGCAAGAGTGGTGTATGGGGTGGCAGGGCTGTCTGCATGAGCTAGAGATGAAGTCTAAAAAAAAAATCTGGTCATTTTCTAAAAGGCACTGAGTCAGACACTTCACTGTAAAATGGGTAGATTCTGTGGTTAAAATAATACATATCAGTAAATTTGTTGAAATAAGTGTTGAAGAGACTCTAGCCAGCCTGAACATGGCCAACGTGGTTCTGGCAGAACTTCCCCTTCCCCTGTTCCCTATTTCTTACTAAAATCTGTTAGATTCCATTCCTAAAGCTAGCCAACAAGGTTGATTTCTTTATCTGGCAACTTCCTTCTCCTGAGGCTACTACAAAGGTACAACTATAAGTATTAAAGTCTAACAAAAAAAGCCCGTTTTGGCCACCCTAACTAATCTGTCTAGTCAAAATTAAACATCCCTCTATAACATGAGGTTCCCCCCTTCTATCACTGACTGTGGACCAGCCTCTAGCAGCACAGGATTCAAAGAGAATCCACAATGTTGACACATACTAGAACATTTTTACCTGAGAGGGAAAGGGGAAAGAGACATTCACAAACCCTATTGATGGTTTCCTTTAGACCTTTTCTTTTTTTCTTTTTTTGCCTTATCTATTCTTTATTTCCTGGTGATTTCCTTCTTTCATTCTTGATGTTCTTACTTCATTTTTGATGTTTTTCTTCTAATTATTTCTAACTTTTTCATTCTTGATGCTTTCCATCTAATTCTCTCATCCTTGACCTTTTCCTTCTAACTCATTTTAACTCTATCTCTATTCTTTCCCTTACAGGTTTTGTACCCCAGCAAAATCTTTCAGGCAATATAAAACTTACAATGTAGTTAATTTCTGTATTTCAAGTGAATGATTACAATACATGCAAGTTAAAGACATATTTTTCATTTCCCTTACATGATTAATCATTTTATATATTACAGATGAAAAACAAGTTATCCCAAGAATCCATGTACATTCATACCCAAGCAACTTGTTATACATTAACAGTGTGTAAATAAACAAGATACTCATTTACTGGAGGTTGTGTTTTGTACCAGGGGCAAATGTGCCTTCCTTTCTCCCTTTTTTCTCTCCCTCTGCCTCCTATCTTTGTCTCTTATTGTCTGCCCTTTGTCCCTCTGGGACAAATAAATCGCCTCTGAGCTGAGAACACAGTCAAGTATAACACAGGCCATTTTACTATAATTGCATGCATATGCATTAAAATGTAAAGGCAAGAAAGAATTAAAGTGAAAAACCTTCAACCAACCATCACAAACACAAATTGTTTATCATGAATCATGTGGTTTTTTTTCCCACTCATCTCACTAGACAGAGCCTATGTTTTGAATCAAGATAGAATATCTGTTCACTGATAGCAAAAAGTGTTCTAGTTTTGTCAACATAAAAATTAAAGCATGCATGAAAGGGCAGTTAAAACCATGTTGGACGTTTGGAAAATGCATGGATCTCAAAGCACAGGAACTTAGGAGGTGAATGGGAGTGCCAGGCAGAACACTACTGCCAAAGAAGGGCAGGTGGATTTTGCTGTTATCAACAGCACTTGAGTGCCATATGTAGCTGACTGCTGCTAACTCCTAAGCTCTAATTCTCTCTTCTAGTTACCCACATCAGTCAACTGAAAATGAAGCCTAAGTGTCCCTCATTTTTTTGCACCTGTGGAGCCAAGACAGTGTCTGTCCCTGCAGGGAACCTATCCTCTGCTCCAAAGATGCTTTTTGTCTCACCGTTCCTCTGCAAGGATATGCTATCTCCATGTGCATCATTTCTTTCTAAAAACAAAACAACCAAAACGATGCTGCAGAGCTTATTGTTACTTTGTACTGCTTAAATGAGCATTTGAAACTTTCTCTTTCACTCTGCTGTGTAACAGTTTCCTCCTAGACTGAAACATTCCATCCTGCAAAAAAAGTGTCTTAAGCAGGGAGGGTAAATAATTCAAAAATAACTTCAGACAGCTATTTCCCTATATTTGTTATAGAAAACTGTTTGGCTGCATCCGTAACCAGTATCAGGAAGAAGACATCTTAATGACAAAATTATAGAAGTGATTGTCAAATCCTTTTAATGAATTTATTTTTACTTTGAAACATGCTGTGCATTAAAATAGTCTTCCCTCAAAATTCTTAATACACACATTTATTTATTGACTGCATATGTTGTTGTCTTAACAGCTAAAAGGAAAAATAATCTGTAAATAATTTTCCTTTCATTTGGCTATCTTTGCCTACAATAAAGAATTCCTAATCAGATGTATCTACTTAAAACAGATAAATTCTAACCAGGTGTGATGCAATACTTTCAGTCCCAGCACTCCAAAGAGACAAAAGCAATTGGACCTCTGTGAGTTCAGGCTACATTAAATAGCAAATTCCAAGGCAACTAGTGTCACAAAGTGAGACATTGATGTAAACAATACCAATAACAAAACAAATATGCAAAAAAGAAAAATAGTAAAATGAAAACATCGAAAAATGGGATCTCATATTTTTGATGGATGATTTAATCCTCTTAAATTTAGTAGTAAATACATATGGTGTTCATAAAGATGTACCCTACAATCAGTCTTTCCACAGGTGTGGATTGCTCTGGGAACATGGTAGAGAGCCTTGAATCAATAGTGAAGGGGCTATGTGTAAGCAAATATTGCTGATATCTGTGCCTGGGGCACGTTCTCTTCTCTTGGTAGATGAGAATAGCTTACCCATTCTTTTTCCAAACTAAAAGAAACTCTACATTTTTTTCATTGTATATAAAGCACCATGCAAGATGTCAATTTGGAGCCAATATTATAAAGTAATGGAATTCCTGGAGAAAACCAAAAGAGGAAAACACATAATTTAAATGAATGAATAAAGAAAAAATGCTTTTATTAGCTGTGGTAAATGAGAACTTGGATGAATCCCCAATGAAGGTCTTGGATTTAAAATGTCTTTATGCCTAATATAAACAAAGCCATTTATTCCCAAAGACTCCCAAATGTGCCATTATGTAGCTAAATCAGAATATTTTCAATGACATTCCATTAACGTGCTTTGTTGGAAAAAAAGCCCCTCTACATCAAATGAATGCAACAATGTTTTCTATCTAATAAAATAAAACGTCTTTTGAATTTTATTTTAGCCCTCTGATGGCAAGGGTATCTTTATATGAACCTACAGGCTATAAAAATTCAAATGAAGTATGTACTCCCTTCATAATTCACTGTCTCAAGAAACACCTAAAATATGTGCTGTCCATTTTGATAGAATTTTGATGTTACAAAGTTGGCTTCCATAGAGCTGAAATGACCGATTCATAATAAAGAGCTTGACCTTTTCGTGTGTTCAAGTATAGCAACCAGCCTTCATCCTGATCATCTCTGCCTCTTTCTGCTTGACCCTTCCTCTGCTTTAAACTCAAGAATCACACACACCTCCAAAGCAAAGTGAAATTTGTTTACATTATCACTATTCACTAACTCTCTATCAAGTGCTGCATTAAATTCTACTATTAAGAATATTTTCACCTCACAATCTAATTATTAAATATGGTCAGGAAGTATATAATTTTGTAACCATATGAAGGATACTCATTGTACTTTTGATAGTATGAATTTGCACACAAATTCAGTAGATAATGTTGTATCAGTGAATTTCAGCTCTAACCCTAATGATCAGCTCTGAAATATACATAAAAGTAATTTACAGACTGAGCAGGTTATATTTAGTTATATATGTATATATATATATGTTATATATATGTAAATATATTCATGCAATAACAAATAATGAGAAAAATAGGCCATAAATTTGTAAGAAAACAAGTATGGGTATATAGGAGAGTATGAAGGGATAAAAAGTAGGCAAAATGTATATATTATAATCCCCCAAACAAATATAACATATGGACATAAATAAGAACTTAAAAATGAGAGTTCTTTCTCTGGCTTTATGAAATATCTCAAATAAAATATAGCATATTATATATTAATTATTTCATTAATATTTAATTAGTAAAATATTTTAAAAACATTTCATTATAATATTTTAATCAAAATTGATGTTTGATAAAATATATTAAACCATATCAATGGCCATGAGGTCTCTGTGCTTTGATAGCAGTATGCTAAAAAAAGGTTGCTGAGAAGTAAGTTCTTAGAGTAAAAGAGTAAGAGACTAGTCATTTGAAGTGTATGGAAATCACATAAAATATCTTTGATGATTTATGGAATATATCTATATCCAAGCTTAGGAATAAGGGAAAATAATAACAAACTTAATACCCACCTCTATTGAGGAAGAGAATTATTATATTATGGAATATAATAATTTGTTAATAATATTGATGTGTGATGGAAAAGAACAAATCATCTGCCATATAACTAAATACTAATATGTCGATAGTTATTACAACCTAATCTTTTTAATTTTGTGGAAATTGTTTTCTGAAAACTACTAAGTAAATGCCATTTTTGTGACAGATTCACAGTTTTATATTAAGAATTAGACTATATGTCTTGCAGTGAAAAGTAGTTATATGAGGGGGAACTTATGGGGCTGCACAAAGGGCTCAGTGGTTAAGAACATATACATGCTGCTCTTGCACAGAACCTGAGTTCGGTTCCCAGCACCACCTCAACTGGTTCACAAATGTAGCTACAACTTCAGGGGCTCCCTCTGGCCTCTGTATACACATACACACAGTCGTATATATCATGCATAAATACATTTTAAAAATAAGTTTAAAAATAAATCTAAAATAAAGTCAGAGAACAATTTAGCCCCATTAATATACCAGAGGTGACTTTACTATATTGTTGTTAATTATTGTGAGTTATTTTAATATCATTGTGAGATCAAATGTATTTTCTCTAAAGAAATTGCATGTTTTGAACTTGGACACAGCCTGTAAAATGCTAGTGTTAGCATTTTATAATTATCAACAAACTGCAATTATGTATGCACAGTGTAAGCTAAGTCAGTAACTCATTTATATTAAAGAACACTTTCATATTTTATATTTCACAGTTATTGCTATAACGATATTTGCAACTGCATCACTGTTTTTAGAAAAAAATCCATAAAGAGCATTATCAACATCTACAATTTTTACTTCATACAAGAATTTGCCTAATTATTTTAATTAAATTTATCATTTAGAATTTTGTGCATGAGTACTATATTTACATCATTTTGCCCTTACTTCTACCCTGTCCAACCACTCCTCCTTTCCCACCCAGTCTCTCTCATTTTTAAATTATTGTTGCATTCACTCACATACACACAGATATACACACAGATATACACACATACATATACTTCTGTCAATACTACCTTATGTATCCATTAAGTGTCACTACCTTGTTTAGGTATTTGGGGTTGACTGCTTCAGATTTAATAACCTAATGGGAGACTTGTCACTGAAAAAGACTTTCAGCAGTCATTAATTCCCTAAAGATTTTTTTTTGAGAGGTAGGACCTTTTGAGATTTCCTCTAGCCATGTCGGCATGTCAAATTGTGTCATCATTATGCAATTCTTGTTTAGAGAACCATATTTTTTTATATTTCATGTGTGTAGCTTTGCTTTCTTAGATAAAAAAGACACTATTTCATAGTAGATATCCAGTCATCTGGTTCTTCCAATCATTCTGTCATCTATTCCTAGATATCCCCTGATCCTCAGGTGAAAATGCTATATTAGTAATACAGCAATGGAACTTGGACACCCACAGTTAGTTGTTTTCTGCATTTTTTACCAGTTGTGAATTTCTATAATTTCTATAATAATCTCCATACCTGCAGGAAAAGCTTCTGTGGTGAGAGCTACATTTATTTGTAGGGATGAACATAAGTATCTAGAGTACAGCTAGGTATTGTACAGGTTTACAAATGTGGTAGTAGTGAGCTCTCTAGAGTGCATGACCTCACAAGAAAATTATAGTTGGCTGGCTCTATAGGCATGAATTTGCTCAAATTGAGTATGCTTTTAGTCAAATTAGATGACTCTCCAACTCAAGATAGACTTGCTTCCATGGCAGAATGCATATATATATTCCTTCCATTGTTAGGGCTGCTATGCTATATATTGATTGCTTTTATCTCTTGACAGTCTGCATAGCACCTTGTGTTATGATAGTGAGTCTTTTGGGGAGGAATTTTCCAGTTCAACAACCGCTGAATTCCTCCTAGCGTTGTGGCTGAAGTGTTCTTTGCTATTAACAATCATATCTCATTTTCAGCTTCTAGGACTCAATCAAAGGTCACAGAATAATCTATATTATTGCTGGAATCTCCTTGACTCTCCTGAAAAACACAATGAAAGCAAATTTCCTAAGCATGACACTAGGGTTTTGTTAGAAGATAATCTATGTTATTTCTTGTAAGGATTATAAGCCAACTGATATAACTTCACACATGCAAAAACAAACACACACAAAATACATTTTTAAGTAAACATAATGCAATTTCATATGGCTTTTAATTCATCTTTGGTGATATTTATTTCTTTTTTTTATTGTTAAAAGAAAAATATACATTTACTCCCCTTGTTCCCGGCCCTCCCGCTCTCCCACTACCCCACTGCCCTCCCCCTGCTTCCTTAAGATGGGGCAGGATACCCTGCCCTATAGGAAGCCCAAGGCCCTCCCCCCTCCATCTCGGTCTAAGAAGATGTGCATCCATATAGACTAAGTTCCCCAAAAGTAAAAGATATTTATTTCTTCTACTTACCTTTTCCTCTGTATTGACTTTGCTCCTGATTTCCCAATGAAACCACTTTATTTTATCCATCATTTTCTTCAGAGCACCCGTGTCTTTTGCACTTCTTGCTAGGGCTACTTATATCCTCATTCCCATTCCATGGTTGATTTTTACTTTCCTGGTTTCTGTGGTTAGTCCAGGTTGTGTATTCACATCTAATGACTTAGAGGTAGGATTCACAAATAAAAAAGAACATAGCCTTTTGCCTTTGTGAGTCTAAGTTACTTCATTCCTTAAGTTAATCAACTGATAATGAATATGCGGTGCATATACATAGTAAAATTCATTTCTACTATAAAGAAAAGAGAAACCATAAAATGTGTAGGTAAAAGAACAGTAAACGCTATACTGAGTGAAGTAACATAGGCCCAGAAGACTGAAGCCACTTGTTTTTCCTTAATTGCTAATGCTTAAATTATTTATATATAATACATATAAAAGTACACTTTTAGAATCCTAAAGTGTATATTATCATATTTAAGAAGTTGGAGAGTGGAAAGATAATCATAATAATGGTCCAAAACTGATGTAAGATAGATATGAGAAAGAAGTCTCAGCTGTTGAAGGATGGTGAAAGAATTAATACTAGTATGAAGGAACATAATCAGCTTTATACATAGTCTGTTCCAGAACCATTCAGTTCATTTGAATGAGAGCCTATATATACACTCATTAAACACATTTTTCTAAGAATACATAGAAGTTCCTTTTTGAGAACAATGTGCAATATTAATACCTGAGTTTGATTAACTGGAATTAAGTATATTTTCTATGTAGAAAATATGCATTGTTCTATAGTGCAACAAATTAAAAGTGTGCATTTTAAAAGCCAATTTAAAGTCACAATTGTTATTTTGTATAATATTTTGGTATTTTTGACATATCTTTCAATATAATTGAAATATTACAACAGTAGAAAAACTTATAGCTTTAAAATGTACAGAATGTAGACTGAAAAATTTAAAGTTTTCTAGCCAGAGCAATTTGGAAGTAATATCTTGGATTTTAGTCTTAAAATATGAAAACTAAATGTGGTCTTCTGAATCTATGGAATGCCTTTCCCTTCAGAGACAAGAAGAAAACCCTCTAGTGAGAGTGACAATTTTCAACTGCAGGCTGAGTATAGGGCAGCAATTCTGTACTACTCATTCTTTCAGGGGTGAATCTGTGTTGGTGACTTTGCTTTTCAAGAAGTGCTGGAGAACAGCTGAGATCTGTAGAGAGATTGATGCTGTGCAGAAATGTGGACAGCTGATCCAAGCTCCTGGACCCCTGCACTTGACCTTTGATGCAATAGAGTTATGACTGAACAAGAAAATCTTCTTAGAAAAAATATAAAGCACATTTTATAGTCTGTCTAAAGTGCAGTGCTCTGGAGCAGGGAACTTGGCATTTCGTTTCAGAGCTGAGCCTCTCTTTGATATGTCAGAAACTTACTAGATGATAACATTTCTTCCTGAAATACTTCTATAAATGGCAATTTGCTTTTGATTCACAATTTTGGAAGGGTTGTCAACCCCATGTGATACTAATTTATCTTTCCCCAGAAGAGAACTACTTTTGTCTGATGGAAGAGTCACTGTTTTGATGATACAATTTTTACATAAAGAAAGAAAGAAAAATAAAATAAAGCTTACTGAGTATTCACAAATAAAGTACTTTAGTAAATTTGCCTATCATGGGGATTATCAGAAATTTTCCAATGAAATCCTCCAGTGATGGGATTAAAAGATGTGTTTCAGGTTGTAGATGTGTTGGATGATTTCTGTTTATCTAAACTAAAAGTAGAAGGAAAAAATAAACATTTTGAAAACACTACAAAAACATTTTGAGAGACAAAAATCTTTTCCTCTCTCCCTCTCTCATACAGAATGGCGTTAAGAATTATCAGCCTTATCTTTAGCCAAAGTATCAGACTAATACAATTTTGTGAACTCTGGTAAAAGTCTTGAGACTCTTAGATGGAAAGAGTTGTTTAAGTTACAACAAATCTAGAACAAAGAATATGAACATTTGGCTCACTCACTGACATCTTCTGGGGCTCACGAGGGCAACTAAATGGGCTCCCATGGATGCTACATGTGCTGAAGTATGCTACAAGAAACTGAACACTGGAATCAAGACCATTGAAAATACTCTGTAAATATACATGTTCTTTGATTCAGTATGAGAGACTACATTCATTATGACAAGTAGCAGGTAAGTATGCTTTTATTTAGGAGAAAGTTCTGAGCAAACACCCACCCCAGCAAATTACTACCTCTAAAATACAAGTTTAGGCTTTTTCTATCATAAATATCCCTAAAATTTGTGTTTAAAATGTCCTTTCAAAGCACATTCCAAAAATAAAATAGAGATTCATGAATAGTAGTTTCCCAATGGTAACACTTCTCAGTGCTGCAATGAATTATCATCTATTTAACTCACTGTAAACTCCATGCTGAAACGTTTCTACTACAGGTTAACTGGGACTGACACCAAATATATCCAGTATTACCTGAAGTGTATCTAACTACACTCTTAACAGTAATCCAAACAACATGAAGAGCTGATGTTCAGTGTCTAAATCAGGCTGGGAATTCTTACTTAACTAAGGTTTTAATCGATCTTTTTGCTTGACCTAATACATTCACTTTATTAGCTACTGCACAGATGTTGTATTTGACCATGGAGTTGGAAGTTTCAGGCTATTTTGTCATCCATAACAACCTTGGCCAATGAGTTGAACCTGACCTGAAGCCTCTGGGGTTAAGGAAGTTTCAGTGATTAGCTAACGACTGAGAACAACTTTATATTATCTCTCTAATTGGATCCTTCCTATCTTCCAGATAATGGGTCATTTATTGCTATAGTAAACTCTCCTGGGTAAACAGGCATAACCTCACTTTGCAGCATTTTGGTCCATGCTTGACTTAAACATATATAGTAGTCTGCTCACATATAAGAATATTTATTGAGATTACTCCTATGTTAGATGTACATGGCATTTTAAACACAGGCAAATTTAAGCTCAATGCTAAATTTTCACACAGAAAGGAAAGTTTCAGATGCCCAGTGAAATAAAAGAGTTTTGCAATTTTGTACTCGCCAAGTAATATAGAATAACCAAGCTGACTACATGGTTTCCTTCATCAAAGATTTTAGAGATTCAGTCTTAACATAGGAACAGCCTGTGTGCTCTGTTAGTTTTCTAATTATGTAAAATAAGACAGGCAGACACAGTTGTGTGTGCCTGTGGACTAAGCTCCGTGAGAGGAAGTGAACTTTGAAATTCAGGCCATATAGCACTACATTGGATCCTATCTCTATAAACAAGAATAACTAATTTAGAAAAACAAAAGCTAATATTATTTTACTGTTGCAGGGCAGCACCACTTCTAAAGTATGATAGCATGTAAAAAAGATTTTGTTTCTTTTTCAATTTAAGCTATTTTATGTAAAACTTATTACATAATATATACAATTTTTTTAGCTAGATACATTGGGTATTTTTTTCTGAAAACTTATTAAAATGCTGCTATTCTTACTTTATAGATTAGATAAACTAAACCCAAGAGACTATATTATAATATACTACAAGTCAATAAAGCAGGAACCGTCACAAAAATGCTAGTTACTGAACTGTTTATATGTGTTGGATATGAGCTGTTGCCTAATTTCAAATGCCCACACATTAACAAGAATGTATACAAACATAACGCTAAATGGACTCTTGTGCTACCAAAATCAATTAATCCATTTTTATAATTTCTTTGCTTACCGGCTTATTACACTGAGGATTATTGTGCAGGAATGTGTGTCCATCAATTCACTCACACACACACATATGACTACATACAGAGTCATGTGAACATATGTATGTGTTTGAACATGTTCGCATAGGTGCATCCATATATAGCACAACTATGTGTCTACTCTTAATTTTGTGAAGGTATGTAACAAGATTTCTTTATAAAACTCAAGGAATTTTATTTTTAAGTTCTAAAATGTATAATTAGAGCAAAACAAGAAAAGCAATGAGCTATTAGAAAACTAACGACCTTACATATTCACAGGTACACTTATAGCTTAAAGTCCTGTCATTCAAAAGATCTGTTGCTGCTATGATGAAGGGAGTTATGGCTATGGTCCTCTGAAATGAACTTTGGATTAACATCTACTTACAAAGAAAACATTTTAGAAATTACATTTACTCTGAACAATTGGATTTCAGCTCATTAGAGGTCAGATTGGTATAGGAGAATTAAAGTGTTACTTTTTAAGAACCTCTAAATTTAGGTGATAGCTATTTTTTAAACTTTTTTATCATCATGGGGTTCAGGGATGTATTTTAAAATAGTGTATGAGTAAATGAATAAATATAAAAAGCTTTTGTAGAAGAATTGGCACTGCTGAGTACATAGCTTACTTTATACGAGTTTCTTCATGAGAAAAGTTTCACTTTCTCACCCAGTTAAAGGGCATTTATCACCATTGACATGCAGATTCTGTAAATTTAATGCTCTTCCAAAGAACTTGATACCTCGTACAATATCTTCCTGACAGTAGCTTTCGTTATTTTCCTGTTAACTTTTGTCAGTAGACAGATAGTGCTGTAGAAGTGCTAATTGACAGACACATTCTCCGAGTGACAGATGGTAACATAGGCACAGTTGGCCAAGTGCAGGAAAGTTAGCTGTCAGAAATGGTACAGAAACATCCAGAATTCCCCTTTCAGACATACTCACACAGGCACACATACACACTCATGTTTGTGAAGTATGCTAGGCTGAATTACATTTTAATGTGTTCATATAGTTTATAATTATAATCATTTCTCATCCTCAAAACTTAAGCAACTGGATCATAGAAAATGAATATTACTCAAAAAGTTCTGTAGAAATAATAACACATCCAAGAATATTTTAGAGTAATAAAAATGGGCCAGAAAACAATGTCAAAAAGCTTGTTGATATTATAAAGGCATAAATAACAGTGCCCACTATTAAAATTCATCAAAACTGTCTTTGCAGATGAAACAGAATATTTTACATGTTGTATCATTTTCAAGTAAACACTATAATGTGTTTTAATAGATAAATATGAATAGTAGTAATAAAGAAAATCATAAATTTTATTGTATGTATCAAGTCTCCTTTCACATTTATTTTAATTTCTTTTATATAGTTGTAGGCATATGAGTGAGTGGATTTAGAGATCAAGAGAGGGTATTGAATCCCATGGACCTAGAGTTACAGAATGTTGTTAACCATTTAACATGAATGATAGAACAGAACCTCATGTCTTCCAAGAGCATGGGATACTGTTAACCACTGAGATACCTTTCCAGAACCATAAAGTCTTCTTATTTAAATTTCAATTTAGTTATTACAGACAGAGAAGAAAAGCCAATTGATAGGTTGCATATAAAAGAACTTACTTTAAAACATTGATGTTATATTCAGGAAGCAGTCTCCTGTACCAATGTGTAAAAGGCTAGTTCCCATTTTTCTCTTCAGGTTCAATGAAACAGGCGTTATATTGAGGTTTTTGAACACTTGTACTTGAATATTGTGGTGAATGAAAGATATAGACCAATTTGTATTCTTCTACATGAAGACATACAGTTATAGCAACATTATTTGTAGAAGATGATTTTATTTCCATTGTATAATTTTGGCTTCTTTGCCTAAAATTAGGTATTCATAGGCCTGTGGATTTATGTCAGGGTCTTAGATATGATTCCACTGATCCACATATATTTTTATGCCAATTCCAAGCTGTTTAAATTATTATATCTCTGTAATAGGGCTAGAAGTCAGGAATAGTGATGCCTCCAGAAGTTCCTTTATTGTACAAAGTTGTTTTAGCTATCCTGGTTTTTTCTTTGTTTGTTTTTCCATATGATCATGATAATTGTTCTTTCAATGTCTGTGAAGAATTGTTTTGGGGTTTTGATGGGGATGGTATTGAATCTGTAGATTGTTTTTGGTAAAAATGCCATTTTTACCGTGTTAATCCTACATGCTCATGAACAGGGTACATGTTTTCATTTTTTCACAGCTTCTTCATATTTTTCTTAAACACTTAATGCTCTTGCCATACAGGTCTTCTCTTAGATAGGTGAAGACTGCTCTTTCCCTCCCAGCAGATTGGACCTGATTTATCACACAGAAACTATGAGTTATAATATTGCTTGGCCAACTGCTTAGGCATACTCTTGGCTAAATCTTATATCTTAAATTAACCCACTTCTATTAATCTGTGTAACACCACAAGGCTGTAGCCTACTGGTAAGTTTCTGACTCTGGTGTCTGATACTTTC
>JAQHUG010000197.1:330498-350484 GCA_028555095.1 Dicrostonyx torquatus
TGGTCTCGGCAGCCAAGAAGTGAATGAGCGACATACATCTCCAAAATGGCACCCGATGTGTGACAACTACACCCTGGAAAAGAAATGTAGACACAAAAGAGACAAAAATTATTCCATCATTTAGAAGGCAGAGGCAGAGGTACTAAAGGCGCTGAGTTTGAGACCAGCTTGAGCTATTTAGTGTGCTCCATCTAAACAGCCCTCACAAACACACTTATACCTCCTAAAGCTGTGAAGCAGGAAAATAGTGTATATATGAATCCACCAGCTTCCATCAATAGACAAAAGAATGACATCTACATCCTCCTTTAGGGTTAATATATTAGTTCAAGAAAAATGCCAAAGATTTGTCAAAGATTTCTTCTATATGTCAAAAACTAAGATTTTAGTTATACTTAGCACAAGTTTTATGAAATGGTCCTACTGGCAAATGACATAATTTGTATCCCTCACATAGCTATGTTCAAAACAAGCAAACAGAAAACTTAATCATCATTTTTTCAGGAACTTAATAGTTTTATCTGTTCCATTTTACACACAGATGTATCCAAATGGCAATAGTACATTTGAAAGGTCATGGTTCAGAGGACACATCGAAATTTGGACTCATAGTCCATGTGATATTTCCACTGATCTGTAATGCCAGTGATGAGTTCCAATACAACAACATATTTATGTTTATGTCAGGTGTTTACAAACATAATGAAATCAAGTAGATTAAGTTTAACTGTTGCTTACAAGGAAGGAATTTTTGAACTTTTACTGGAAAATAATATCATTAAATACAATATGGAACAAAATAATATAGTTTCTTTTATAACCCAAATGAAATTAATACTATCTGGAATCTTTAAAGCACAAACACATGGCTAAACATGAAGAGAGAGGTACCACAACTTGAAAAATGTAGACTAAAGATAGTGGTAGGCTGTCCCACTTCACAGTCCCAGGAGATTATTTTAAAATCAATTTTGAGCATTTCTTAAATGCCAACAAATGATGCTCAGTTAAATTTCAGTTTCAGATAAATAATGAATTCTTCTTTTAAAATGAGCATATTCAAATGTTTGTAGCAATCCTATATTTTATTGGTAGTCAAGAGTCTTCAATTTAAAAAGCACAATGACTTAAAATAAAAAAAAATATTGGGCTAAGACTCATGTTTAAGAGCATGCTTTGCTCTTGCAGAAGATCGTTATAAGTTTCCCAGAACTAACATGGAAGCTCACAACTGTTTCCATCCAAAAGAATTCAATGCCCTTTTCTGCATTTTCCCATCTGCCAATGGAAAAATTTCCATTACATATGTAAACATTTCATTTTTATCGTTGGAGTCATAATATGGAGACTTTATTATTTCTCTTTCCTGGATGTTTCCTTATTGTTAATCAGTTGCACACTCCAAGAACTAGCAAAACTATGCATTGGTGATTTCAGGAAAGAAATGGAAGCTATTCATTGGTTCTAGTTACACCACGGAATCCTCTGTCAAAGTGCCAAAGCAAGATCTCCTGAATTCATAGCATCAGATTGGGTAAGAAATATTGTATTAAAAATAATTAAAGCCTAGGAAAAAACAGGATCTAACCTGAAGAACCCAAGAGATGACAGGACGTGAACTAAGGAAATGTCAGAACCAACCAATTTGTCTGTTTCTAGCTATTCCATGCTGCCTTTCATGTAGTAAATGCAAGAACCACCATGTGTGTAAGTGTTGTGAGCCCAACACTAGGCCATATCCACCATTGTCAATGTTCTGAAATAATTGTGTTTCTTCCTAAGACAATAGTTTTCCCTTAGTCAACAATGCTTCAGTAAGCAATTAAGTATTTGCAATATAGCTATTCAAGTTTTAAGTCACAAAATTAATAAAGTCTGTCTTTTGAAAAATCTTCCTCTGCAAAACATAATTCCTGCCTTTGGAGATCTGGAGTTTGAAGTTTAACTTGATGTTTGGGAAAAAGCAAATCATGACAATGCATTAATGTCAAATGCTTTCAGTTGCAGAAAAGTTCATTTGAACAATCAAATTCTTTGTCAAACCCATATAATTTGTTTTTAATAGTCTCCTGTATATATACACACACACACATATATATATATGTATATATATATATATATATAATTTAAGCCATACATTTCACAATATAAAGTACCTCACATACCAAAAGTGCTTCCTTGTGGTAAAATAGAGCCCTGGGGAAAAAAGGAATAAAATTAGGATCAGTAAAATTTGGTGTGAAAATCTGAGACAAGTCTGAAATAAGTTGAGAAAGTAATTCAGAAAGTTATAAGTTAATGAAAGCAAAAACTTAAAATTATATTTTGAAACCTTAGTTTAAGGTTCTAGGAATAAATTTGCTAAAATGGATTCTGTTCTTTAAGATTATCTCTTTTTTTAAGTGTTAGGTACATGAGGCACAATTTTTGAAGATCCGTCATATACCAAAAATCAGATAGCATTAGGAGACAATGAAGATAGAGACAAAGAATATTCTGCATTTAAAACTTCCTAATTTAACATCTGCACTTAATATCTGTAGTCGGGTGTCTGCACCACAGGAATGCAAGGGTTCTTAACCTGTGTTGTCTACTCTGGACTCAAAGCTCTTGAAAAGATCTTATTAGTGCATTTTCTATTTTCCTGTCTCTGTTTTGTTTCTCTCTTTGTATATTTAGAGTTTCCTTCATGTTTCTATTTACTGTGACATCATCATTTCATGACTCCACATATTTTTCCCCTTTAAAACAAAGTGAATCACTTGCAACAATTTGTAGACTTTAAGTAGACTCATTTGTAATGTGACTAATGGTCCTTCAGTCATTTGTTAATCCTTCTGAATGTTTTCTGTTTGATAACCTACTCCTGAGGTGGATCAGTGAGGCAATGTCTGCTTTGGATATCACTTTCCAGTTTCTCAAAGTAGTGAGTCTTTCAAAAACCTGTGTCTAAGATTTTTACACTACAGACTTGAGTACTTGATTCAAAAATTATTTTAGCAAAATCCTATAAATTTCTAAGACTCTGGCTTGACTTTCATTCCTTGACATTATATTATGTCTAATTAAATATGAACTTTTTCAAATGTTATCTTTGTGCTTAGTGCTGACATTGCAATAGTGAGGGGTTATGATGTTTGGCAGTATATTTCATTCTTTCCTGGTAGAATTCATGCTGTTCTTTGTAAAGTTAGTTTCTAAAATGCTGCATGGTCGAAACTTGATGAGACAGCATATTGTTTGCAACGTTTGTCTTCTTAATTATAAGGAGAAATGTTCCACATCATACCTCTGGACAGCGGATATTAATGTGTCTGTGGTTCTCCTAAGCAGAGTCTCCTGACAGGTTATCTATCACACATGTGGCTTGATTTGCGTTATCAATAACTAAGAGGAACTAGAAAGGAAGGAGATTACAGCCAATAGATTATAAACTTGATTTGCAAAAAAATCCACAGGCAAAACTCTTTTCTGGACACAAAATTAACGGCAGAGTCAAGGTGTAATTTACTACTGCTTTCAGGCAACAGAGAGATAAAATGCTTAGTTATTTATTAAGGAAGACTTAATAAATCTTCTGAAATGACTTTGTGAGATGAGAAGCAAGACCAATATTGTAAAGATAAAATATCCAATAATTAGCAATGTAAAAACTGTATTCTCTTACAAAATCAAATTTGTACCTAATGTTTCTTAATTTCAAAGTGATATTACTGACATATAGTGTGTTGTATACATTATTCTTTTTCTTAATGATTGTTTCTGAATGAAGAACTCACTATGTAGTTCAGGTTGGCCAAGAATTTTCTCTCATTCTGGCTCTGCCTCACTAATGAGGAGACAGAAGTATCACCATGTATGAAGTTATTCTTTCTTCCTGACTTAATTAAATTTATTTAGTGTTAAGGCAGAAATATTAAATGGCACGACTCATTTAGAAATAGTCTTCAGGTTCAATTTGCTTTAAAATTAAACTACATATATTAAGTTTCATCATATATTAATTACATATAAAAATACAGTCAATTTCTATCATTTCTTTCTGAAATAATAGCAATTATTACAGGAAACTAAAAAAGCAAATTAATAAGCTACTGTGTGAAAAACTATATTCATAGTCATTGTGAACCTTAACTCTATAAAATACAATTGATATCTATCATTAAAAAAATTAAATGAGAAGTGTTATATAGCAATTAATCCTTAATACTCATGTAACATGAGGCTCTGCTTGTTGGAGTATCTGTCCTGTCCAGTTCCCACAGCTGGTAAGCCTCAAAGAAATTACACAGAGAGTCTACATTAGATATAAACTGATTGGCCCATTAGTTCAGGCTTCTCATTAACTCTTATAACTTATATTAACCCATTATTCTTATCTATGTTAGCCATACGGCTTGGTACTTTTTTCAGTGGGGCAGATCATATCCCGCTTCTTCAGTGTCTGGAGAGGACTGTGGGAAGAGCTTCCTTCTCCCCAGAATTCTCCTGTTCTCATTGCCCTGCCTCTATTTCCTGTCTGGTTGTCCTGCCTATATTCCTGCCTGGCTACTGGCCAATCAGCATTTATTTAAAACATTATTGAGAGAATACAGAATTGTCCGGCACCATACCCATGTTTCAAAACCATATTTTTAGAAAACTAGACCATTCTGTGAAAATTTGTAACCCTGATGTTAATTTCTCCTTCAAACAGGAGTTACAGGATCTCTTTGAGGAATTTTTGTACATCCCATAGCTTTTCCAAGTCTTTACAGTCGGTATGTAAAGTGTATGTCTAGACCAAACATTTTTCCAATTGATTTCATTGTCTAATAGTGTTTTTTCTGTAGTTCCACAGAAATTAATGTATTTTAGAGTCTTAATTATCAAATTTTTATTGTTTCAAGGTGGAAGATATTGGTTCTTAAATTCAGAAATAATTAAAGCTACACTTAAAACATGACTTCAAAAGCAAATTTATAAGGAATTTGGCCTAGGACGGCCCAGGGAGATCTCTAAGTAACTCAGGCTAATGCTAGGATGGAAGGTCATCCTATGATAACTGACAATGGGTCCCCACTGCTGAGGACAACTTTTACTTAGCTCACTGAAAGTAGAGATATTAAGCTGAAATCTGCATGGAGATGGCACCTCTATTTTCTAGTCTCTTTGGCTGGAGTAGTACTCTCCAGGCTATAAAAAGTTAAACCTATATACCAACCTAGTCACAAACCTAATAGTCCTAACTACATGTGTTGTAGAACTTGTGGGAGTGGTCAACCAATGTCTAATTTTTATTGAGGTCCACTCTGTAAGTGAAAGTCCATGCCCTATACTACTTGGATGGCCAAATACTTGAGGCTGGATAGCCTGGAGACCTAGGGTAGAAAAAACAAAACATGACTGGTCTTTTAAAATATGTCAATGAAATGATTCCTATATATATATATATATATATATATATAGATATATATATATAGATATAGATATAGATATACACATATGTGTGTGTATAAAATAAAATCTGGCAGTATATGGGAACAGATGCCAGACATTAAAAGGAGAGTGTTTAAATTGGAAGTTTCCATCTGGTCCTTCCAATCAGAGATCAGAGAACCCTGCAGAAAGTGGGAGGGAAAGATACAGTAGACACAGATGTACAATAGGAGGGTGGGAGAGAGGAATAATCTAATAAAAGCAAGAGTATATGGAAAGCACTATGGAATACTGCTAGTTTACATTGTAGTTAATGATGCCATGAGGAAGATTATGGAACTCATATGATCTGAAAAATGTAGAGATGTTGGGGATGAAAGGTTTAAGTTTGAATGGATTCAGTGAGCACAAGGAAAAAGAAAGGATGTGGTATGAATTAAATAAAACTAAGGCTTCATGAAAAGGCCCTCAGGAAATTCCACTAATTTATGAGCTACTATATATGCACACATATATGTATAACACATGAAATATATGATATATATGTATATGTATATGTCTATATATGCAATGATTGAACAGAGGTCATCTGTGTGTATAGATAATACTATTCCTAGGAGGCATGGATATTTATGAAAATATGAGAACTGGCACGGGATATTATGTCATAGTTACTGGTCATAATTTCCCCAAAGGCACCCAAAATATCATTACCCACCAACACATATAATTGTTATATTAGTCAGACTTCTTTAAAGGAACAGAAGATATATACCAACTTGCTATAAAAACTAGTAGCTGAATGTACATTATAAAGTTGTTCTGTACAAAGAAATACAAACCAAAAGAATGTTTAAATATAGCAAAATTTTCTCAAACAAGAAAAGGTATTGTTAATGGGAATGCATCACAGAGCAGGGATGGTTTATAGATTCAGGTTGCTACCGCAAATAAATTTAAATGTAGAATCAACCTCACTGAGTGGACATGATATTTACATGTCTTATGTGGCAAAACAATTGCCTTTTATGGAAATGGTGTGAGAGAGAGCCTCAGATAATCTCAAATTTGACCATTGGGATTTGCTGAGACTCAATTGCTTCCGTCTAAAGACATATTTGTCTGAATAAGTTAAACTTGCTATAAGTAAGTCTGTTGGTGAATGACTGCTCGTTCATTCCCGGCTGACCAGACCCAAAATAATTACACAGAAACTGTATTAATTAAATCGCAGTTTGGCCAATAGCTTAAGTGCCTTTCTCTTATGTTTAAAATTAATCTATTTCTATTCATTTGTGCATCCCCATGAGGCTCATTCCTGGTAATGTTCCTGGGCATCTGTCTCCTTTGGGTTTTTCTGACTCTTACAATTCTCTTTCTATATTTCTTCCAGCTGGCTCTATTCTGCACTGCTATAGGCCCAAGCAGCTTCTTTATTAACCAATGGTATAAAGAGGGGAATCTCACATTATAAGTTCATGATAGATAGATGGAAGCCTTGTTAGGTCAAATTTGATCATGAAAACATGGGACAGCTTCAAGTGAGTGTAATTCTTTGAGAAATCCTATCTTTGGTATATAACTCAGAAAAGCAGCTTTCATGAAGAGAATGGGACTGAATATATCAGAGCAATTCACTTCATCACCTAAGAAGGCAGCTATTAGAAAATCGCAATTTCCTACTGGATATAGACAAGTTTATCAGCTTATGTGTAAGATGTTTATAAAAATGGACAATAGTCATGATGTATACATGTGGAGAAAAAAGTAGAGATTTTTCTTATGCTATTCAGATGCATGATTTTTGAGATTTAAAGTGCAATTGAGTATAAAATCCAAAATCCTAGATTATTCATAAGAGCTTTATTTTATACTATTACAGATATCTTTTGAATAGCAAGGATATTGCTATTGGAACTCAAATTAATTTTGTATACATATTTTTTCAGGCACAGATACAATGTTGTGTAAAAGTACTCTATTTGATGATATAAAAGATTATTCCTATCAATTAACTATAGTTATTTAAGTTTAAAGTAATTTTAATATAAAAGTATCCTACATATGGAGCACTCTAATTATTATCCAGAGTAGCCTTATCCATAATTATCTCCTATTAAAGTCTAGAATTCTAACTTTTAGTAGAGGAAATAAAAAATATTGCTTCATAGGAATATACAAACATTTTGTATAGTATTTCCCATTTATACATGTACAGGTATATAAACTTAATATTTTTACCTTTGTAATAAAAATATCATTTATTTCCATGTAAGTTTGTGTGTCTGTGCATGTATATATGCATGTGTTTGGGATCCTCACAGTGGTCAGAAGTGGGCACCTGGTCTTCTGAGATAGTGCTACGAATAATTGTGAACTACTCTAGGTGGATGCTAGAAACCCAAACCTAGTCTTCGGGAAGAGCAGTAAGATGGCTCTTAACTGCTAAGACATCTCTCCACTTCATAGTTTCTGTTGGTACTGAACATCTCTTTTTGACAGAAATATTTGGTTTGAAAGGATGTTTCAGAAAACTCCACATGAGTGTTCAAATTTAGATCACTCTATAAATTATTAGTCAGTTGTTCAGTGATAAACCAATTATTTGGGAGCCACGTGATTTGGCTTAGTTATAATTAAATGTCTCTTATTATAATCTGTTATATGCAAAGTATGATATAATATTGTGAGACACAGAATGACTCTAATACAGACTTTTGAAAATGGAAAGTCTGCGAGAACTACATAGAATGACAAAGAATGCTGACTAAGCAGCACTAGAGTACTCTCAATGCATCCCTCTTGTAAATACTGTTGTATATCCCTCCTTCTCCCTTTGTCTTCCTTACTTTTTTCTATTTCCATTTGCCTTTCATATTTTCTATACACACAGGCAATAAGAACTAGAAATTAGCATGGTGACAGTGACATATGCCTTTAATTCCAGCACTAAGGAGGCAGAAGGTGGTTCTCTATGAGTTCGAGGCCAGTTTAGTTTACAGAGCTAATTTTGAGTCGGCCAAGGCTATTAAAGAAACATGTCTTGAAAAACAAAAAAAAAATAAAACAAAGAATTAGCGATGAAATTCTGTTTTTAATTATTATGTGAAGACTCACCACTAATAAAGTAAAAACTATCTGTATTAAAACAAATAGTCACAGGTCACAGTATTCAGATAAACTGAGTAGAATAATTTTGATGGTTTTTAAACTTATTTTAATTTCTTTAGATGTGGAAGATATCATAAATTTTAAATGACTTTTGGGTCATATCTAAATATAATCCAATGTTAGCTAAAGTTTAATTTCAAATGGGATATAATTTCCTACTTGCTGTTATATATAACCTGAACCTGTCTTATGCCACATGCAACATACCATAAAATGCCATGAAACAAATTTAATGCATTTTAATTATATGTTATGCATCTATATATTTCAAATGTTAACAAAACTCTGACTGAAACTAAACTGAAATCCATGAGCATGTTTAAACGCACAAAGTTTATTAAAGCCCATGCTTAAAGCTAGAAATAACTTCTGGCCATGCACAAAAGTGTTTTCAAGCATAGGGGGGCAGGCCATGAAGAATACCAACTCTTGCCTGGAAGAAAGAAAACAGTGCTCATTTCCTAGTGATAAATGTGTATGTTAATGTTGCAAATATATTTTATTTAGTTTGTAAAATTTCTAAGGTAGAAATGTCATGTTTAAATATTTGTACATTTTCATTAACACTATCAGAATGATACCAGCAGATACTTCAAATTTTTATCCCTTTGTTTCACAGTCCACACTAAGGAATCACATGCTGTACTAAATGGCAAATAAAATAGTACTTACTATGTATATACTCTTTCTTAAAATGAGAGAAATTTCAGTATATTTATTAAATAAAATAGATTATTTCTAAATATTTGTCAGCTAAGCTGCTAACATACCTTTTAGTGTCCTTAATTATTTTGTTAACAATATTTTATTGATCATTTCTATTTATTGATATCAGATACTAATTTTTCTAACAATAATCTGATATCTAATGAAATTTAGATTATTTATGCTCTTGCTAGTATTAATCAGAAGTAGTCAGAAAGTACCTTCCAACAAGCTTCCCTAGACATCATAAGCTTCTTTTAATAATTTGTGTCAATAAGCATTAATGGGAATATTTTTCTCTTACATTCTGAAGTTAGTTCTCCACCTAAGCGTCACAAAGGTTCTTTTAGAAATATGTCATAAAATGTCACACACTTGTTTAGATTTTTTTCACTCTCTCAGAGATGTTTTTCAAAGAAATTAAATGTGATTCTAGTCTATATTAACACCTATCCCTAACCTCTGCTCATACTGCAGCCATATCATTCCTGAAATTTGGTTCTCTGTTATGATAATCCAAGCTACTGCAGCAGTATTCCTATGCTAGACAATTTTTTAATAGAACATATTTTTTTATTGCTAAAAGAGAAATTTACATTTACTCCCCTTGTTCCAGGCCCTCCTGCTCCCCCACTACCCCACTGCCCTCCCCCTGCCTCCTTGAGATGGGGCAGGATACCCTGCCCTGTGGAAAGCCCAAGACCCTCCCCTCCATCTCAGCCTAAGAAGGTGTGCATCCATATAGAATAGGTTCCCAAAAGGCCAATACATGCAGAAGAGATAGGTCCCTGTGCCATTATCATTGACTTCGGGGTCAGTCCCCATTGGCAGCCACATTCAGAGAGTCTGTTTTGGTGATATGCTCCTTCAGTCCTGGTCCAGCTGGATTTGATGAGCTCCCAATAGACCAAGAACACTGTCTCAGTTGGTGACGATCAAGATATTCATCAATGTAACTATGGGGAAATCAGATCAGGCACCCTCTCCTCCGCTGCCCACGAACCTAGCTGGGGACATCCCTGTGAACACCTGGGATCCCCTCTAGAGACAAGTCTCTTGCCAATCATAACCCTCTGCTCCGCGACTGCATCTTGGGAGCCCAGTCCTTTGTTTTGATGTGGATGTGGGTTTCTGACTCTATCTTCATTTATCAGGTGAAATTTCTATGGTAATGCTCAAGATACTCATCAATATACCTATGTTACAAGACAAGTTCAGGCACCCTCTCCTCTGCTGCCTAAGTGGGGATATTCCTATGGACACCAGGGATCCCCTCTAGAGACAAGTCTCTTTCAAATCCTAAAATGACTCCCTTAATGTAAATATCTTATTCCCTTCTCCAATATACACCCTTCCTCCATCTCCATCCTCCCACTCTTCCAAGCTCTCCCCATTTCTTCCCTTCTCCCTCCCCCCTCCCTTTTGCCCAACCCCACTCCCACCCCTAGCTCGACACCCCTCCCCTGTCCCATGCTTCCAATATTTACTTGAAATCTTGTTTGCTTCCACTTTCCAGAAGAATTTATATATGTTTTTCTTGGGTTCACCTTGCTATTTGGCTTCTCTAGGCTTGTGAGCTGTAAGCTTAATGTCCTTTTTTATGTCTAGGTTCTACTAATGAGTGAGTACATACCGTACTCATCTTGTTGGGTTTTGGATATCCCACTTAGAATAGAGTTTTCTATTTCCATCCATTTGCATGAAAAATTCAAGATGTCATTGTTTTTTACCGCTGAGTAGTATTCCAATGTGTATATATTCCACACTTTCTTGATCCATTCTTCCATTGAGGGGCATCTAGGTTGTTTCCAGGTTCTGGCTATTACAAATAAGGCTGCTATGAACATAGTAGCACAAATGCTTTTGTAGTACTGTTGAGCATCTCTCGGGTATATTCCCAAGAGTGGTATTGCTGGATCATGAGGTAAGTTGATGCCCAGTTTCCTGAGAAACCGCCACACTGATTTCCAAAGCAGTTGCACAAGTTTGCATTCCCACCAGCATGGAGGAGTGTTCCCCTTACTCCATATCCTCTCCAGCATAGGTTATCATTGGTGTTTTTGATTTTAGCCATTCTGACAGGTGTAAGATGTTATCTCAAAATCGTTTTGATTTGCATTTCCCTAATCCCTAAGGAAGTTGAACATGACCTTAAATATCTTTTGGCCATTTGAACTTCTTTTGTTGAGAATTCTGTTCAGATCATCATCCCATTGTTTAATTGGGTAATTTAGAACTTTTATGTCTAGTTTCTTGAGTTCTTTGTATATCTTGGAGATCAGGCCTTTGTCTGATGTGGGGTTAGTGAAGATCTTCTCCCATTCAGTAGGATGCCTTTTTGTCTTAATGACTGTGTCCTTTGCTTTACAGAAGCTTCTCAGCTTCAGGAGGTCCCATTTATTCATTGTTGCTCTTATTGTCTGTGTCACTGGGGTTTTACATAGGAAGTGGTCTCCTGTGCCCATGTATTGCAGGCTATTTCCTACTTTCTCTTCTAACATGTTCAGTGTGGTGGATTTATATTGAAGTCTTTAATCCATTTCGACTTAAGTTTTGTGCATGGTGACAGATAAGGATCAATTTTCATTCTCCTATAGGTTGACATCCAATTATGCCAGCACCATTTGTTAAAGATGCTTTCATTCTTCCATTGTATACTTTTAGCTTCTTTGTCAAATATTAGGTGTTTATAGGTTTGTGGACTATTATCCGGATCTTCGATTCGATTCCATTGGTCAGTGTCTCTGTTTTTATGCCAATACCAAGCTGTTTTCAATACTGTAGCTCTGTAATAGAGTTTGAAGTCAGGGATGGTAATGCCTCCGGGAGTTCCTTTGTTGTATAGGATTGTTTTGGATATCCTGGGCTTTTTGTTTTTCCGTATAAAGTTAGTTATTATTCTCTCAAGTTCTATGAAGAATTTTGTTGGGATTTTGATAGGGATTGCCTATGCTAGACTTTTAAGAGTTTCATTTGGCTATCACTTAAAAGTTTGTCCCATGTGAGTATTTGTACATAGAACTTAAATATCTGTTTGATACATAAATTAAATGCATATGTCGGAGACTAACACTACAGTGTACTGAGGGCACTCAGCACTCATGTCAGGTAGCTGAAAAGCCCCTATGATTCGAGCTCCAGGAAAGCAGACATCCTCTTTAATTTAGCCGACATCAGTATTCACAAATGCATAATCCCACTTTTAAACATATAACATATACATAATTAAAAATACCATAAATGAGTATTTAAAAATAATTGTTCAATTTTTATTTATGTTTATGTGAGCGTCAGGGCCTATGAAGGTCTTTGTAAGAGAGGGCATGCTGCCAAAATTTGAGTCATATTTCCAACTACAATAAAATGAACCTTAAAAAATAGCTCTCATTTTTACTTCTGGGAGACAAAAAATATAACAGATGGGCGCAGGTCTAAGATCTTTCATATTAGGTGTTCAGGACATTGAGATAGGAGACTACACATTTCAAGTCTTGCATTGGCTACTCATTAAGTTCAGCCAGTCTGGTTTTTTTTTTATTGTGAGACTGTCTTGAGATAATGATTAAAAGATTTGTTGGAGAGAGCTTGACTAGCATACTGAAGTCCTAAAATCAGTCTCTTGCAATGAAGCCAAAATAAATAAAAACATACAGGTACTGACTTCAGATTTTCATGATCTAAACTTTTTTTGTTTAGGGGGGACAACTATAATACAAGTTACTCAATCTGAATCTCAATATACTTGTTAGTAACACTGAGCTAATAAAAGTAACTGCTGCCTAAATATTATTTTAATAAATGAGACATTTTATGTAAATGTTGTTATTTAATTAATATTAATGCTATTTTAAGCTCTTGATAATTGCATCTTCAACTGATGTCATTTTAAAACATTATTAAGTGCTTTAAGTGGTTAACTTGACCTGCAATGATAGAAGTAAGACTCTTTTAGCCCATTGAAGAGGTCAGTTTAACAATCTAACATAAAGTATGTAAATATTTAAATCAGTTATCTCACAGAATGAAGCTTATAATATGGATTTTATGTTATTAGAATGACAAAAGTAACTTTGATAATGATTCATATTTGAAAAAATCTCCCTTTTCATCTTGTTATTAACATATTTTATTTTGTTTTGTAGCATTTGATTTAATCAGTATTAATCTATGTGAATTTTTTTATCATTCTCTGTTTATATGTCAGTCACTTGTTGATTGGTTAGTTGGTTGACTTTTTGAGACAGGATCTGGATGTGTTCCTGAGTGTGGCCTTGAACTGTTCAGTGTCCTGTGGAAGTTTCCTTCATACTGGTAAGATGGGAAAGTACCATTCTTGCAGCTACCTGCTATGTTGTTGAAGAGAAAAATTAGGAGTTCAGAATGAGTACCTGAAAACACAAAGTAATTAAGCAGTTTTACTGCAGAGAACAGCTAATTATAATTAACCTCTGTAATAAACCTGCTGGTCAGATAAAAATATTTTAATTTTGAAATGTAGAAACAGAAAACTGGGTAGTAATAGTGTGGATCCCAGAGTCAACATTTAAATGCCTCAAAATCTGCAGGCTACAAATGAATTTAAAGGCATTAGTGAAACCTCTGTGCCACCTATTTTATTTCATGAAACAAGTAAAATGTTTTACCTTAATTTAAAGAATATTTTAATAATTAAAAGGAGGGCTTGGAGATGGAGAGATAGTTCAGTGGATAAAGCCCTTACCATATAGCTGTGTGGCTGGAAGTCTAGATCCCCAGAAGCCACATAAATTCAGACTAGGTATTCTCGGAGCAGGTTTTAACTTCAGTGCTCTGAATGGAGAAAAGGAATTCACTGGAGCAAACTGTCTTGTTAGATGAACCCTATTGCTAGTTGTGAATTGAAATAAGAGATCCTGACATACTGGGCAAAGAGAAGAGTGCTCAAGTGTTTTGGGATCAACACTAGGTTTCCACAAGCCTACAAGTACACAGGCCAAGGACATTTGCATGCGTGCGGAAGCTCACACGTGTGAACTTATCTTGGATCTGGCCTGATGTTTTTGACTGTGCTTGGGGATAAAAGTGAGGGATAAGAGATAGACAAGAGACAACAGATAGTCAGGAGGGCATCCAGTAAATACTGAGATTCACCTCGAGTTTATTTCTTATAGCCTTTATATATCCCAATCCACAAAAGAGAGGGGAAGTCAAAAGATTTCTTTACCAATATACAAAGTTGACAAGAAAAAATGAATTGGATATGAACACTTGCGGCAACTTTACACAAAGCTAACAAATGGCAAGGCAGAGTTGAAATTGTCAGAGACAAGGGTCTAAATAACAAAATAATTTTATATCTGAGCAAAACAATATACTTTAACTTCCATTTAAAATTCAAACATAGAACTTTCCTTTAACATTGAATACAAGATGTATCACCAAACAATATAAGAAAAACAAAAGAATGTTTCTCTTTCTCTAAGCTTGATGTCATGTTTTAAAAGAAACCATCATAATGAGAGGAGAAGGATATTGAAGACAGAAGGACATAATTTGTGTGTAGTGCATAAAACACATTGATACCTTTCATATATACAGTTCTTGATAAAAAAACAAGCAGTCTTATAGTCACCAAAATGGTCCTTTTGTAATCAATATGCTTACCCATTTTCTGTAAGATCCTTTAATTTCTTAACACTTAATCTGTGAGAATTTAAATCACATGAGTTTTCTTTATGGAGTACAAAGCATCATAGAATCAAAAATGTAAGAAACAAAAGAACTTATAACAGTTAGTCTACCTCCTTTCTCCTAGTTCCTTGTATTTTCTTCCATTACTGATGTATCTCTCATCTTTGGAAAAAGATCCTGATTTCTTTCCTCTTTTTAAAAACTATTTGTTCGTTTTCAAATTCATAAAAGTGGAAGGTAAATCTTTTCAGTCTTATTAAGATGTTAATGAAACTTTGGTCAATTGTCAGTGTATATCCAGTATATTTTATACATTTCTTTCACTCAGTTTAAGAGGGTTAAATAACTTTTACAATTCAATTTCTTAATGAAAATCAACATATTTAGGTATATAAAGACGTTCTTTAAAAGTTTCCTTGTGGTTCTGCCATTGCATACCTGGGATAATTCCTCAAATTATCTTCTCCTGTCCGAATCTGTCATACTTTTCAAGGAAAATAGACATCTGAGATGCTAGTAGAGCCTCAAACATGTTGCTTATTCGCTAGATAATCATGGTTATTTTCACAGTTGTACACAAACATCATGTCATAATCTGACTTCTCTACATTTTAAAGTCACTGACATGGCAATACTAACAAGAACACTGAGATCTTTGTCCTTCATTGATGGCATCCTAAAGAGCCAATTAATTGTATCCGTCAGTAAAATTTACCTCTGTTATACATTTTTTCTGACTTGTAAATGATATTATATTGTTATTCTATATGTTGCATGTGTATTCATTTCATTTAAGTTTTGGTACAGTGTAGCTAGTGGTCACATAGCCCAAATTCACATTGGATTTGCTTGATTCGATCCACTTAGAAGAACCCTTCTCTGAAAGATTAAAATCATCTGCAATGTTTACATAAACATAAAATTAAGTAACATTTATGAGCCAATGTATACTTAAGTAAAGACTTAATAAATGACAGTGATATCGCCCTTTGTAAACTCAAAACTGGGCTTCTAAACAAAATGTTTTTGTTAATTTTTCTCAGAAATTCACTGTCAATTACAATAAGAATGTGTCATACACAACCAAAAATCAACACTATAAATCTATGGTATAAATTTAAAATAATGCAGTTCCAATAATATAAAAACATAAATATTTTTATATATAGCAGTTAGAACTATGTAATTTTCTTATCAAATTCTTAAAATTTTAAAATTAGATTATTATGTAAATAATTTTAAGAAGGTAGAATAACTATGCTAAGACCTATCTTTTTTGGACAAATTATACAGTATAAGAATTTTCTCATAATCTTATTCCTTTGTAATAGTTGAAATTGAATTAAATCATTGTAGTTAGTAGTTTTAAAGTTAGTGTATGCTATAAGATGATATTCTTTTTTTTGTTTTATCAAGACAGGGTTTCTCTGTGGCTTTGGAGCCTGCGCTGGAACTAGCTCTTGTAGACCAGGCTGGTCTCGAACTCACAAAGATCCGCCTGCCTCTGCCTCCCGAGTGCTGGGATTAAAGGCGTGCACCACCACCGCCCGGCTATAAGATGATATTCTATGCCAAATGCAAGTTAAAATGTTTAACTTCACATATCTATACTGGCACTGAAATAATGTCTGAATCATCTGTCAAATAATCAATGGACCTCAAGAAATAAACATTTCATGCATTTGAAGAGCTCACTATACTATAAATTAAATAAATCTGCAATACCAAAACTGGTTGGTAAATGTTAGGCAATCCAATATTATATATTAATTAGAATCAATTAAAACTAAGTACATGATTTATATATCATGTCCCATAAAATTGAATATTGTTAATAATAGATAGTATGTGGCAAAGTCACAATTATATTTAACGGATCATAAATGGAAAATGTAAGTTGACAAAGATTGGTCCTCAAGAACTTTTTAACGTTTTCCTTCAAAATAGTCATTGACCTTAAAGTTTGTGTTACCAATAAACTTGAAAGTAACAATGTTGACACACTGAATGCTGCCAGAAATAAGTTTTGTGGAAATGAAATATGGAATTCCCAAATATCAGCATATAGCTATCAAAATATAAATATATAAAAAGTTTCATCAACTTAACAAAATTGAATCCTCAAGTATAAGAAAATGAATTAATTGATAAAATTGGCTTCAGCTCACTACAAAATATCTTTATAAATAGGCTTTAACAGCTAACTGTTAAGAAATTTGTAAATTACAAAGGATCATTGCTTTTTTCTTGTTCTTCCACTTCGTGCACTTATTGACAAATGTCATTTGGAACTAATACCTGCTCTTTTGCTATAAGGAAAAAAATCACTAAGGTAATAGAAGTATAGGTTCAAAATGCCTTGCTACATAACGGAAGATACAAACTTATAGCCAAGAAAGTACAGTTAAAAGTTCCTTGTCTGATCTGCCTTTATCAGGTGTCTACATCACAATGCTCACAATATATAATTCACAAATTTTGCTTAGTGATACCCTGACTTCTCTTTCAATTCAATTTTCTATTTTTAAAGAAGTGTGCATATAAGATAGAAAATATCAGTTCTTATAAAAACCAAGTAGCAATATTGCAGACAGAGTTAAATATCAGGAAATTCACTATAAAATATGATATATTTCCCCTTTGGTCATAACTTCTTTCAGTCCCTCCAAGGCACCTGTTCCATTAGGCATTAACCTACAGTCTTTCTTGTTATATTTTGTAATTCTTAAGTACTTTGTTCTGTCAGCTTAACCCAGAAGTTATTCCCTTGATATCTATCTCATTGCCCTCAACACAGTGTCTAGAATTCTCATTTTCCACTGTCATTCAGGCTTGATTGTTATAGTTTTTCTCCATCTAACATGATTTCAGGAACAAGTCTGCCACTTTTGTGTCTTATTCGCTGTCCTATTGCAATGAAGAATCATGGTGACTAAGGCAACTCTTGCTTAAAAAAAAAAAAAAGCAATAATTGGAACATGCTTATAGTTTCAGAAGTTTAGTCCATTGTCACCATGATGGGTAGTATGGTGACACACAGGCAGAAATGGTATTGGAGATGCTGAGATTTCTACATAAAGATAACACAAGCATCAGGAAGGAAGAGCACCTGGGTCTGGCTTGTGACACATTTCCTCTGACAAGGCCATACCTTCTAATCTTTTCAAATATTGCCATTCCCTGGTGACTAAGTATTCAAATCTATGAAACAAAGAGGGCCATTCTCATTTAACTCACCATAGTCTGTATACTTGTTGGTATGTTTATCCATGATCTGCTCCCCCTCAATAAATTTCTGTTCTTTACAAGAAACCAAACAAACAAAAACAATGCAGTATGCCTATTCCTGTACAGCCTAAGCTGCTCTGGCCTTCAAGTTTGTGTCACCCTTCTTGCCTCATGCTTCTCATGCCATTCACACACTTGCATTTTGTCCCTGAACCTCCATCCTGTTTATTAACTATCAATGTTGTAATTATTTGAATACAGGAATGGTCCCCACCTCTCTTCCCTCCTGCAATCTCCTATTCTGCTAACCTGTTCTTGAGTAAATGTTTCCTAATATCCTTCAAAAGTTCTAAATTATTTTCCCATTTAACAAGATTTAAGACCTGTATTTCTTCTTAAAACACATTTTAAAAAAGAAACATTGTCTGTTTTAGATATCTGTATCTAAACTACCCAAGACACAGTTTCTTTACTCTTAGATCTTAAATGTAGCCATTACAAATAAACATAGTTGACCAAATTGTTTGAAGTCAATTAAAAGGTAGTTTTCTCTTTTTTTTAATCATTCAAACTTAAGAAGTTTTATTTGATATTTTATAGAGAAAATAACTGAGCAATCTACGCTGTGCCTGGAATCTTTTTTCCCACCTCTCTGATATTTTATGGTAACATTCAATATCATAACATTGTTTACATTGTCAGTGCAAGATGCTGCTACCATGTATCTATCACAGTTTTCTTCATGGTTGTTAATTGGGAAAGTGAAGATGTTATCACTACAGCAGAGGTCTTCTCTCTTTGGGAAAGCAGCATTGCATTAGTCATTTTACCAAGATGACTTTCACTTGACTGTACACAACATAAAACTTGACTTGGAATGTTCTAAAATAGAGCTTATTTGTTTTTTTTTTCCTTCTCGTATCACGCCTTTATTGGAGTATCTTGATTGAGGGGAGAGCAGGGTAGGTAGTTTTCTCTTAACAGTAGATTTATCTGAAAATTTCTTTGAGCTTCTATGAAATATGCTGAGAACATTTTATTATTATTATTAAGACTTTTCTTGCTTTTTTAAAATTAATTTTATTGAGCTATACATTTTTCTCTGCTCCCCTTCCTCACTCTCCCCTCCCATTTAACTCCCTACCATGGTCGCCATGCTCCCAAGTTACTCTGGAGATCTTGTCTTTTTCTACTTCCCATGTAGATAAGATCCATGTATTTCTCTCCTACGGTCCTCATTGTCGCTAGGGTCTCTGAGATTGTGATTTGTAGGCTGGTTTTCATTTCTGTATGTTTAAAAACCTGTATGAGTGAATAGATATGAGAATTATTTTTCTGGGTCTGGGTTATCTCACGCAATAAGATGTTTTTTAGCTCCATCAATTTGACTGCTATTTTCAGGATGTCATTATTTTTTCTGCTGTGTAGTATTTCATTGTGTAAATGTACCACATTTTCCTTATCCATTCCTTGGTCGAGGGGCATTTATGGTTTTCAAAGTTCTGGCTAGGACAAACAATTCTGCTATGAACATGGTTTAGCACATGTCATTGTGGTACAATTGACCATCCTTTGGATATATACACAAAGTATATTCTCTATCTTGAGAAAGGTTATTTCTTAATTTTCTGACAAATAGCCATGCTGAGCTCCAAAGGTTCTATACCAGCTTGCATTCCCATCAGCAATGGATAGTGTTCCCTTTACCCCAAAACCTCTCCAGCATAAATTGTCATTAGTGTTTTTGATCTTGTTCATTCTTACAGGTGTAAGATGGATCTCAGAGTTGTTTTG
>JAQHUG010000197.1:404622-416462 GCA_028555095.1 Dicrostonyx torquatus
GGGCTCTCCTTACAACACATATTGACAGAGTAAAGTATCCATGTCAAATGCGTACCAGCAAACAGATCTCCTGGAAAGGCAGAAAAGATATATGCTTCTATTCATGGGGATTGCATTCTGAAACACATGGATCTTCTAAGTCAATTCCTTTCTGTGCAGGAGTACAGCACAGCATATTGAAAAGGGTAAGGTGAGTTACTCCTTGGCATTATTCCAGGTCAGGTCAAACAATCAGAAGTGGATATGTACAAAGTGATAGTAAGCGTAAGGGTTATCTTGAATATAGTTACCACATGCTGAGAATAACTTTTAAAACTATATATTTCCCCAACATAATTTTTATTTGACATAACATGCTCTATTATACTCACTTACCAGTCCTACCTGGTTCACCCTTCTAACCTTGTGCTCTCCCCCAAAAGAAAACCAACCAAGTATGCTTTGTGCTGCACATAGTGTTACTGGAGAATGGTCAAACTCCCTTAAAGAAAACTGAACCCTTCTCCAACTCCTTGTCAGAAGCCATCAAATGTGAAGAGCTATATTTCCACATCATTCTCATAGCTTTTAAGGCTCTCTTCAAAGTTTTCCTGTCTGGACTGTTTTTGTGTGTTTGTTTGTTTTTTTGTGGGGTGGGCATCATGGGACGAGAGGCAAAAAAGCCTTCCTTCATTTCCTTCCCTCCCTTTTCCTCTCTACCTTCCTTCTCCACCACTCCCTCACTGTCTAGACATAAACCCTCTGCCATACTTCAGCTGCCATAATGTACTTCAGAAGTTCATCGTTTCAACAAACACGGAATTCAAATCTCTAAAAATATAAGGCAAAGGAAAATTTTCCTGATGTGGGATTCCCCTCTGTATTCTGTGAATATCATTGGTTAATTAAGGAACTGTTTTGGGCCTATAGCAAAGCTAGGTGGTAACAGAGCTAGGCAGGGAAAACTAAAATGAATTCTAGGAGGAAGGAGGCAGAGTCAGAGAGAAACCATGGATGCACTGCTAGAGAAAGACATGGTGAAAACTTGCTGGTAGGCCACAACCACATAGTGATGCACAGATTAATTAAGATGGGTTAAATTAAGATGTTAGAGTTAGCCAATAAGAATGGGCCAAGCAGTGATTTAAATAATATAGGTTCTGTGTTATTATTTTGGGTCTGAGCTACTGAGTTGTCAGGAACCAACAAGTGGCTTCCTTCCACACTTCCCTTCAATTGTTTCAAGAAAAAAACTATAAGAACAGTAGCAAATTCATACTAAGTAACATACTGATGACCAAAGTTACTATTTTTATTTATGCCTTTTCCACTTCTACATTGGTTCATTGACATTAAAGTAAAATAAGAATATATGTACTCATGTGCATGTGTGCGTATATACATATATACGTATATATGCTGGTTAAAAAAAGTAAGAATTTTCAGAAGACTCACTAATGTTGGTGTTTAAGGCAGAAGGAGAAGGGAGACTTTGCTCTAGGCCTCATCTGTAGCCTCTATCTGAACCACAATGAACAAACTGCTAATAGTGTATCTCTACTGTCTGGGTAACAAATGTGAAAAGATGTGATCAGGTTAGACTGCGTATCTGTCTGATTATCTGCAGTCATGGATAGAGCTTTCAGTGCTCTTTGAAGTGTGGAACCAACAGCTTAACACATTAAGCTTCTTCTATGCTCCATCCATATGGCTCTGCCCCATACATACCCTTTTCTCCTATATATTTCCAGATCTCTTAACTCATGGTTAGAACAGAGCAACTGAAAATAATATTTAAACAGCCTCTACATCAGAGTTCTTACCATTCTTATAATCAGAAACCACAGAGTACATTTGCTTAGTGAACCTATGAGACTTCCATCTCCACTGTTTCCATGAAATTAAGGAATGTGACTTCAATGCAGATGACATTAATTTGTTATGGCCTTTATCTTTGTATTTCAGTTGAGTATATTAACTTTCTTTCTCATGAGGCCACCACAAAGAATTAATGGTAGGACTTAGTTAGGTGACTTGGAGGGTGTGAGTTATATACCTTTACAAGTAGTTTTTGCATGCCTTTTAATCATATTCATGATCAGTTGTGAATGCAACATTCCCTTCCTTTTGTTTATTTCTACATTCTTATTTTCAGAAGCTGGGTATGAATATCTAGAATGAAATGGAAAGAAACTTATGATTTTATGTCCCAGATTTTAATGTGTAAGGCTTACAGATATTACAGGCATGAATTAACACATCTGGCTCAATTTCATTATTTTGACTAACTATTCCAGTTACCATGTAGTCTAACAATAAGGGTGCAATTATCTAGTTATTGCACTATTACCAACCTTTGATATTCAAAGGAAAAAAAGCATTGCATATACTACACTACAGGGTCATGAGAAATATCTCATTTTCCTCCATCTTTTGAATAGATAATGTAGATGCCTATCTCATTCAGCATAGCCCATAAAAATTCATGTAGCAATGTTCAAAAATGATCTTGCAAAAATGAAAAAGAATATTTTTGCTTAAAAATTATTATTAAGAAATATTAAATTTCATGTGGGTGGTATAGTTTAAATAACAAACAGAAAATACTTTAGATGGTTAGATTTTAAAAAATTATATGGTCAAAATGGAAAGCAATAAAGGAATGAAGGTATATTTACTGAATCATATATCTGGTAACTCTACTTAATAACTGGTATACCTAAATTATAATTCCAAAATACTTCAATAAGTTTGAAGAAAATGGTACATGAATGTTCATATTTCATATATATACTGAACTGTGAATTATACAAAGAAGAATAGTATATCCATAATCTGGCACTCATATTTGGAATTAAAATATTTTGTGCACAGTTTAGGATCTCCCCAAATTATTGGCTTTTCTATGTCTCAAACTTCAAACTACACGTTGACATTTCTATGAAATATTCATGTTTTTATATTTTAAATGTATATGTAAATATTCTATTTTATTTGCTTTGAACTTCATATAAATGGAATTGTGCTGTCCATATTTCCATGATTTTCCTTTTTTATTAGAATCACAAATGAGATGCAAGATGCTCAAAAATGTGTCCCTAATATATTTACTTTGTCTTATCTGCAAACATTACTACTTAAATAGAAATAATTTACTCAGCTCTTTTTGTATTATAAGCATCTGAACTGTTTCCAAGCTTTCATTATTTAAACAAATGGAACAATATTTCTTTTGGATACACTTTCAAATTCATGTATATAAAAGTTTCTCTGAGAGTAAAGTTGATAAGTATCAATCAGTATTTAGATGTATTATATGATATTATAATCTATGCCCTTCATTGAATAAAATATTGCCTGCATTTTAAGTCTGAATTTGCATGGTTGTCTTATGGAGTAGTTTTATACATATGCAGGCATAAACACACACATAATATTCATATGAACCTTATGAATGTACGTAATCAAAATATCACGTGTATAAGTGTATAAGTGATTGATAGAAAGTTAAAATCTAGTGGACCTATACATGACACATTCATAATATTAAGAAATAGTGTTTTCTACATAGTCCACTTCAATGCAAGATATGTCCTATGAATTTTCACCTTAATTTCTTATTTTATTTCTTTAATTATTACTGATTACAGAAATTGTCTATTATGCTAACAAGTTTTAGTTATGAGTACAGTATATTGACAAGGTAGTTATAAGTAGAGGTTTTGATTTTATCAGAAGTTTAAAGCATATTAAAAAGAAAATGTGCACATTGTCCAATAGCCAGTAAAATTTTAAATAAAAACTGCACCTCATTCAAGAACAGAAATCTAACTATTCCTTTGGAAATGTCTACCTAAATTTCATAAATGAAAAATCCCTAAGAACTCTTGTTCAGTGCTGTTGGATACGTCAATTAATGCTTCCATGATGGAAGTCACTGTGGATATTCACAAAGACATAAAGACAGAGCTAGAGCTGCCATATGACCCAATTATATCACTCTTAGACATACCTCCAAAACACTCTATAGTCTACATAAGATAATTATACATCCTTATTGGTTACTGCATTCTGTACAATGGTAGGACATGGAAAAGTTCTATATGTCTATCATAATATGAATATATAACTCTAAAAATGTAATTTTACTCAACCTTAAAGAAAAACACAATTTTATTAATTACAGGGAAATCAAGGATCTTTTAAGTATTTTACAAAACATGGTGACATGGTGACTGAATTAAAAAAGATATAAACCCATGTTCTCTACAAGTGTGTGTGTGTGTGTGTGTGTGTGTGTGTGTGTGTGTGTGTGTGTTTATGACTGGCAGAAAGGCATGACATTTTGCATACAGGGTGAATGGATAAATTTATGTGTTCGAATTTCTTCTTCCACATCTATCTTGGAACAGAATTCTGTTCACCAGACTTACACAGAAGCACTTTAACCTCTTGAGCTATCTCATGTTTTAGGAGAGAGCATTGAAGGAGGGCCTGCTTTTCATCCTGACTGCCCAGCTAACTTACACACAAAATAATCACTCAGAAAGTGTACTAATTAAATCACTGCCTGGCCCATTATCTTTAGCCTCTTATTGACTAACTCTCACATCTTGATTTAACCAATTTATAATAATTTGTATATCACCATGAGGTCATGGCTTACTGGGAAAGATTCAGCATGACTAACCTGGTAGTTCCATGGCGGCTTTCTGTCTGTCCTTCTTCCCAGCATTCAGTTCTGTCTACTCTGCCTATCAAAAAGCCAAGGCAGTTTCTTTATTCAACCAATGAAAGCAACACAAAGACAGAAGAACCTACTACAACAATCTCACTAGTTCATTCTTAATATTTGAGGAATTTTATTAGTTTCACTCATATATGTCATAGTTAGCATCAATTCATAATTTAATTTAGCTTTATTGTCAGTAATATATCTTGGCTATTTTATTTACTTTACAAATTTATGTAAGCCTAAATGATTTGCTGAAATATAATGAGGTACTTAGTGTGGATGAACACTTAAAAGAAATCCCATATTAGCCCAGAACTGAGAAATAGATAGTAGCTTAGAGCTGATTTTTCCTTATCAACCTAATAGACAGGGGCAGGTGAACAAATCCTTAATCTTGCAAAGAGAAATCTTGCAGTACATCAACAGGTAAGGCTTCTTTTCTCTTCATAAGCATCAGAATAGAATATTACTAGAATTTGCTAAAAATGAAATTGAGCCAGAAATCAGATTTCTTAGATAATAGAAATGTAGATGATAGATTGTTGACAGATAGACATATAGATAGATACATAGACACACTGATAGAGATAGATAGATAGATGATAGATAGATAGATAGGTAGATAGATAGATAGATAGATAGATAGATAGATAGATAGATGCATAGATACATAGATACTTACATAGACAGACATTTCTGTCTACATTTCTGTCTTAGTTACTTTTATACTGCTGTGTCAATGCACCATTACATTACAAAGCAACTTACAAACAAAAAACTTAATTTTAAAGCTCATGGTTACTGAAGGTTAGAGTCCATGACCATAATGGGGCAGACCATGGTTGCAGACAGAAAGGCATGTGATAAACCTGAGGCATAAAGTTTATGTTTGCCATTATATGACATCACATCTGATGTAAAATTTGATATTGTGTGATAGAATTCTGAGTTGTTTAAGAAGTATAACTAGAAATATTCAATAAATTTTCATATTAAAAACTTACTAAAAGTTCTCTTCCTTCTCTCTTTGGGGTTTCAATATGTTACTGAAAGTATAGAAGTACAGCTTATGAAAATCTACATGTAAAAGGTTGCATCACACAAGAGAATCAATTTGAAGAAAAACAGATAACAGATAAACCAGATAACATCATATTTAGCAATATCACATCCTAAAAATGAAAATAGAATAGTTTCTGTAATTATATAATTTGCTAAAGTCTTAGCAAATAAGTATCAGTAAGAATTGAGATTAATAAGAGTGGGAGGAAAGATTTTAGGAGCCAGTGGATTCAAGGGCACCACAAGGAAACCTACAGAAACAACTATCCTGGATTCACAGTGATGCATAAACACTTAACTGCCAACCAAGAAGCCTGAATCACACATACATAGGCCCTCTGCATATCTATTTCAGATGTGTTACTTTGTCTTCATGGAAGACTCCTAAAAGTGGAAACAGGGGTTGTCTCTTAGTCTGTTGCCTACATTTTGGGCCCATTCTTTCTACTGAACTAACTCATCCATCCTTAATAGAAGAGGAGGTGACTAGTTTCACTACAATTTGAAATGTCATGATTGCTTAATATTCACTGAAGGCTTTCCTGTATCTAAAGAGAAGCAGTGGAGGAAAGTAGATGATTGGACGGTGGAGTAGTTGGGGAGAGTTGGGGAGGAACTAGGTAGAGGGGAGGGAGAGGAAACTTTGGGATGTAAAAACAAAACAATAAATAAATAAGAAAAAAGAAAAGTAAAATTAATAATTAATAAGGATAGTAGATTAATGGCAAAATTCTCCCTCAAGAGATTTGAGAAATGGCTGAGCACTTAATAGTACTTGTACTTTTTCACATGCACACTGGTAATCTCACAATTGCCTGTTATTCCAGCCACAGGGCATCTGGCATCCTCTTCTTTTCTCCTTGTGCACTCACACATGCATGTGCACACACACATACACACACACATTCCCACAAATAAAGATAAAATTAAGTCTGCTTTTAAAATGTGCTTCCAAATATGAGGCTCAACTGTTTGAGATCAAAGTCACCTCTAAAATTCACTTTCAAGTTTTTCAAACATTTAAAGAATAACTATTATGCCATGCAGTAGTGGCACACAACTTTAATCCCAGCACTCGGGAGGCAGAGGCAGGAGGATCCTTGTGAGTTTGAGACAAGCCTGCTCTATAAGAGCTAGTTCCAGGACAGGCTCCACAGCTACAGAGAAACCCTGTCTCGATAACACAAAACAAAAGAAAACAAAATGACTATTACCATTTTTATCAAACATTACTAAAACATTGATCTAGAGAAAATATTTCCAAACTCAGTTTACAATGTTGTAATTATGTGATAAAAGCTATATGACAGGCCAAATCTCTTATGAATAAAGATGCAAATGAACCTCAAGTATATGTCATCAAACATAATTTTAAACATACCAAAATCAAGGTAGTTTTTCCACAGTCAGGTAGTATTTATTTCTCAATGAAAAGGTATCTCCATAAATACACTAATAAGTGTGAAACTATAGCACTAAGAAGATGAATGCTAAAAGTCATATCATCACTGTAGGTAAAAAGAAATTTGATAAAATGTAAGATATTTTTAAATTTAAAAATTTCTAACAGAAAAATCTGTTAGCCATATCAAAAGATCATTTTTTAAAATCAGACTCTTGCTATTCTAGAAACTGTCAACATAACTCCAAAGGCATATGTAGTTACTGTGAGCCCCAGAGGGACAATAGTCACAAAAGCATAAAATTGAGTATCTTTGGAAGGGAAATATGCTCCATCTTTCTTGTTTTTTTCTACACCATTGGGAGAGAAGCAAGAACTGACTAGTGTTAGCAGTAACTACAGTCAGTAAAAAGAATGATGAAAGCTGTGACTATATACTTCTGTCTTAGGAAGAAGATACTCCACATCAGTATCATTAGTCAAAATGAATGTCTGAACGCAGACATCTCATGAGTGATTAATACATTCACAGGGTTTGTAAAAAGACAGATGTTGCTTTTTTCAGTTTCCCAATCCTTGGGTGATGAATAAATCTTTGAAGAATATTGAACCTGTTACAATTTTAGCATCTGTGACTCATCAAATAACAATAGCCAAAATCCAGGACATCAGAAAAAAAATGGTTTGGTATCTGTGTTTCTGAAAAATGAAAATTGCGGCTGACTAATCAGTAAGATCCAGATGATCCAAGCACTGCTCCTCAGAGAGACAACCCAGATTCTCACTGTGGAAGATACCCAACAACTGTAGGTATCTTAATAGCTCCTATGATTCACACTATTAAAAAGATGTCTAAAGTACCTATAGACAACTCAAGATGGAGAAAGGAAGTTTCTAGAGCAAAAGAAAAGCAGATCTTCCATAAAATGGCTAGGAGAGTAAGGGTCTGTAACCAAGTATGTGGTGTTCTTGTTAGTTTACTTCCAGAATATTAAGTACTCTATTTGAAGGACAAAGGTTTGGTTGTTATTATGTACATTAGGTCAATAGTTTAATATCTAAAACTGTGTTTTGATACTTACTCATTAAAAATTACATGTTATATTTTCCTATCTACTTCTATAGTGTTCAATAACTACATTTATCCTTTATTTTAGTGTTGTGGGAAATCCTTCTATGTGTTGTTTTTAATGGTTAATGAATAAATATACTTCTTCCAGTGTTTTAGCAGAATAGAGCTAGGTGGGATAACTAAACTGAATGCTTGGAGAAAGAAGGCAGAGTCAGTGAGAAACCATGTAGCCACTGCCAGAGACAGACACAGGATGGAACTTTACCCAACAAGCCACAGTCACATGGTGATACACAGATTAAAGGAGATGGGTTAGTTTAGGACATAAGGGCTAGCTAAAAATATGCTTAAACTATAGGCCAAACAGTATTGTAAATAAATGGTGTCTTTGTGATTATTTCTGGTCTGGCCAGATGGGAAACGAATGAGCAGCCTCCCCCAACATTTTAGGAACGGTGAATTAATATGCTTATCTTTTGAAGTTTTAGTTGAAGAATACTTGCATCTTCACATATAGTTCCAGAAGATATTTATGATATTCCCTTTTGGTCCTAGAACCATTATATTTTCTCTAATTGGAAATGTTATATTCAGAAGATAAAACTCATCAGTTACAATACTATAAATGCCTTACAGCAAAGCTCCTGTACCTCTGATGTTCAGCACTTTCCAGAATATGCACATCACAGAGTCATATAGGGAACAAAGCTATGGAATCTATGGTTTACCTATTCACAGTATTTATACCAAGTTTCAGACCACTGTAAGGACAAATTCCATTTGAGGCATTCTGTGGGTAATCTCCCATTCGTTTTACTCAAACTTACCTGTGGGTATGTTTAACAAATTCAGAATTATGAATACCATCTTTGTCTTCTATTTCTTTTACTGTATATATACCACACAGCTTGTTTTCCAATGTATAGGAGGCACCAGACACCCCTCATACCTGCAAGAATATAGAAAGTGGAAAAAAAAACTACTGAGTATAGACAACATCAGTCTTATATGGGGTTTTTGAAATTATATTAGCCTTGTATATTGAAATGAGATAATAACTACATTTATCACCAAGTTCCTGGAAAATATCATAATTACCTATTGCCACATTTCTTTTATATAGTTGTAGAATGCTTGATGAGTTTATGTATTACTCTTAGGCAAAAACCAAGGTAACTTTGTTTGTACTTTTCCAATTTCAGTATACTACTGAAGGGAGCACAAGTTATTTTACTTGTATTCTTGCCTTCTGCCGGTTATTCCTCTGTACCTATGACTAATTGGATCAGTTCAGTTATGATCAAGAAAATCACTAAATATAGAAAACAAGATATAAGTAACAGTCTCTCTGTGTCCTTCATGTCAGTATTGCTAACAGGATAGCAGTGAAAGGCATTGAGTTCATTCTGATAAATCATGCTAGTAGCATGAATCTTTATGATCATTAGTTGGGAAGATATCTGTAGGTGGATAGGACCATAGTATATGGGCTCTGTGTAGGGGAAGACAGAGACGTTTTATCTTAGTGATATGGACATATGTGGAGAGGGAAGACTGTGGAGTCAAAAGGCTCATTCTAAGAGCAAAATGACTCCAATTGTCAAATGCACCCATAAAAGCAGAGTAGATGTTGATTAAAGTCCTTCCACAGATTATAAGGAATATGTGCCAATAGAAAAGTTTGTGTATGAAGACTAAATGACTGTTGATTATATAGCAGACTTCTGTGTGCACTATAGATTTATTAATTTGAACAGAAATGAGTTTATGAGAAGCATCTACCTAGACTAGGAAACAGAAAATCCTAAAGTCAACCTTCAACGTAGATTCTGCAAATGCTGCTTTGTAGAGGTTTGATAAGGAGGGTTTTTAAAGGGAAAGATATAAAGTGATTTCTTCCTTTGGAAAATGTCTCCAGTGTTGTACACGAGGGGTTGACATCCACCCTGAGTGAGTAGAGGATTGTAATCAATGCTTTATTGAAATCCAGGTTGCTGAAGAACTCCTGAAGGTTCAAGAAGTTACAAAGGAAGCCAAGGAATAAATGCTTGCTAAAGAAATATCTCCCATAGAGGAAGCACTCGACACTGAGCTGGTGAATGGAAGTATCTCCGTCTAGATTGTTGAAATTAGAAATTTCCTTGGAGAACACAATATGGCCAGTATATAAGTCATTTAGTCCCAAGTTTTCTTCTCACCTCCCTTAACCCCACAGACCACAGTCATGAGAAAAATAGCCAATGGATTGTGGGGAGGAATATGTGGCCTCACAAACTCAGACATTGTGAGTGTTTAGACATATCTGTTATTGAAATATAGTGGACTCTTCCTTAGTAGGACATGGATCAAGGTAACGTTGGTCAAAAAACATTTGGTGCCTAATGGTGGTACCTTGACCTCTGATAAAACAAGTAGAGGAACTTCATTCACTATTTTTATAAGATAATTTCACTCCCTAGTCTAGAACTTACCAAATACTAGGATTGGTCACCAATGATATAGGTTCTCTTTGTGAGTACATAACTAGCAAATTATTGACTTTGCTACATTTCTTCTCCTAGATTCAGTTTTTAAACCAAGTTATTGAAATTTATAATTCTGTATTTTATATTAGTTCCATCAGTGTGATTACAGTTTGTTCTTTATTACCATCTGTGAAGAAATGTTATGAAGTTACAGTTAGAAGGGAGTGTGCTAAGATTTTCTTTTTTTTTCTTTTAAATATGTTTATCATACTCAGAATTAAAAATGGAACATTATGAACCTATTGTGAGCATGCTCATTATCACTGTGGAAAGCCAGAAGTTGTCTAAGTTCAATAATATTGATAGCTGTGATATTTGTTTTCTTTTTAACATGGCATTACAAGTGTTCATAAGCCAAAAATATTGAAAGTTTTTATTTGGTTACATATGTTTTGTCTTATCCTCTTACTCTTGTTCTTTTTTTAGTTTCTGAATGGACCTCATCAAACAGCTTAACAGTAGGATTTTGAGATGACCTTCCTAACTCATGGGAGCATCACTTCTTCTTTTACTTTGTAAGATTTATGATTTATATTACAGTTGTAACATTGTTATTAGACCTAAATTTAATATGTTTCTGTGTCAGATATTCACCATTCTCAAATATGCTAGATATCTATGATGGTCCAATGCCAGTAGGAGTCAAATATTTTGATTGACAATACTTCTCAGACTTCCTGAAAATTAAGACATATGAATGGCATTGATCCAGATCAGTTATCAAGTATCTTTTTAACCACCCATGAGATGAGACCAGTAGGTTCTTGGGAAAAAAAGTTTAAAATAGTAGATAACTTCATATGACTTGATATACTGTGACATGTTAAAACTTTATAAAAAATAAAGATTCTTAGATGTTTTATATACAAACTTTTTAACATCTCAGTGCATTGAGGGTGAGTATCTAAAAGCACGTTTTTCTTTCAGTATTACATCAGAAGCAGCAAAAAAAATTCAGAAGCATACTATGATTTATCAAAAGTCAAAGATAGCATATGATTTATTTTATTTTTTTCTTTATATGGTTTACTCTTTTTCTGAACACCTCCTATGTCTTAATGATTA
>JAQHUG010000197.1:442417-464110 GCA_028555095.1 Dicrostonyx torquatus
CAAAGACAAGTTATAAATGGAGGACATGAATCAGTTTTTGTCTTGTTGGGAATGAAATTCAAGGTCTCCTGAAAACCATACACGTGCTGAATCAGTGAGTTTTAGTCCTAGCCCTTTCTCATATCAGTTTGAGACAAGGTAATGTTCAGTGTTCTAAGCTTTCTAGAGTTTTCATTCGCCATACCTCAGGATCCAGGGTAGCTGAGAATTCAGGCATGCAGCACTATTTCCAACTCATAAAGTACCCTTGCTTTAGTATTATTGTTCCCATTCAGTATTTTAAAACTAATGACTGGCTCTAAGTGTCTAATTATTCTGCTTGCACTATTAGATGAGGCCTAGAAAACTGTTATAGATTAAAAGAAACAATTTCCCTAACATGGCTGGAACAATAACCACAAATTAGACATTGCACCAGAATTCAGATTTAGACAAAAAAGTATAAGCAAGTAAAAATTAAAAGAGTAGGTATGAATTGGTTATTTATTATCAAATGGTCAGCCTCAAAAATATAAAACTAAGTAATATTACATGGAATAAATAGGTTGAATTTATCTTTTAGTACAAACATATATGTAGGGGGGGAAAAGGCCATGAATTTGAAAGGGGGCAGGAGGTGGTTACACGGCAAACTTTGGAGGGATGAAAGAGAGCAATGATATAATTCTATTTTAATCTCCCAAATATTCAAAGTTTGAGGGTGGGGGAGCCTTGGATAAGCAAACAAAATATTATGTGTAATTCAGGTGAAGCCCGACCCTACATATAGCAAAGTGTTACCAGATTTTAAATTGTTTCCTTTCCTAGTGCTTCAGGAGGAAGACAGGTAAACATCTCGTTTCTTGAAGAGACAGCACCATGTGTTTAAGTTTCCAGGCTTCTTCGGTGCCTATCTGTGTACACAAAGATTTCTCACTCAAGACAAACTTTTACATGAAGAACATAAATTTAAAAGCTACATACCTGTGAAGTCATAACAAGCTTATAATTCACAAATCTATTATATTTTATGCACCATTTAAAAAGATGTTTATTTTTATGTTAACCTATCGACTGTTACATACAGCATAAATATACTCATTTTATGGACTATATTTCGATATCTAAATATTTGTAAATGACAAAATATTTAACCATTCAATAGCTGTTAAAAGAAATCCCAAATTTCTTACCTGTATTTTTGAAATGCACAGCACAGTGCTATTGGGTCCAGGAGTACTCCTGTGCAGCAGCTCTCAGGACTCCATAGCCACAAACAAATGTAGATTACTAATTCTTCCTCCATTGCCCTGTATCCCTTTGTCTTCTGTGCTCTTGGTCCATTGGCTCCTAACAATGTAATGTCACCTTTTGTGACATCAACTTTTTTTGCTATTATCTTTGAGTAGTATTCAGGGTATCTTTTAAAATAAATGTAATGTCTTTTGCTTTTTAATGCTGGTGTCATCATACAATGTGTTTGAAATATGCTTTCTTTAGCCATTCTTCACTAAATCATATGAATTAATACCGTTCTATAACTCACACATAAAGATACAGTGAATCCTAGTGTATGTGTCTCTTCAGCATATGGATGTTAATTTTGTTTGTATCATCAGCAATAAGATTGGTAGATCATACAACGTTTTAAGTTTTTGAGTATTCTCCATGCTACTTTTGATCACAGCTTTGTAAATTTACGTTCCCACCAACAATTTGGAATTTTAGTAATAGTCATTCCAACTGGGGTAAAGGAATATCTCATTGTTGCTCTCCTTTGCATTTGAAATATGATTATTAATATTGACTATTTTTCAGGGATCTTTTTGCTTTTCTTTTAAAAGTAGTCACCGGATATTTGATTTATAGCTCCTGATATTTCATTTGTTATATATTCTGCACATAATTCATTATCAGTTATACAATTTATAATTATTTCTCCCACTTTGAGGTTGTGTCTTCAAGCTAACTATTAATCCTTGGCACAGGAGTATCTTACCAATTGGAAAAATTCTGTTGTATCTTCTTAAATTGCCTCAATACTTGCAGTGAAGTGTCCTGGAAATTTCAACAAAACCTGATAAACCACCACTGAGAAAATTTTCTCATACTTTTTTTTTTTTCCTTCTCAGTATCATGGATGTAAGTCTATATATTCTGCCCCAGAATTTAAAACTTATAAAGCAAAAAATAATCAACTACTGAGGTTCTGAAATCTGATGCTGTTTTTGAGAGTCATCTTAGGGAGAAGTCCATCAATATTCTTATTATTTATATTTTCAGAATTTTCTCTGGTATATGTCATCATGAAAGATTAGCTTTCAATTGTTCCTTTGACTCTATGACTCATCCTATTTTCTCTTAAGAAACTAATATTTTCATATTTAGATTCCCTTCCAACAACTAAAATAACCTTACTTAGTAGACAAATCTATACAAATTTGTTAATATCTAAAAATAAATATTATAAAATTTGGTAAGACTAAAGTGACCATAATTTAATTATAAAATATAGTATTCAATGTGTAATGCATAATACATAAGATAATTACAAATTATGAACAAATAATATCAAAATTACATGTGAATTCATGGAATAGATGAAGCAAAATAGTCTTTTGCATGAAGTAAAAATGGTTTCTCACTCATCTTGGTTCTTTCTCTTTCTCTGACTATTAATTAACTATTTAAATTGTGTCTCCTTTTATCCATTAAAGTATAGATAATAATCTCCTAATGCCACTTGTAAGACAAGATATTTTTATTCACCAAAATATCCATTTCAATGTCTGATTCACATGGGGTATAAGATGAAAGATGATATATTCATTTTCTCCCATAAAATATTCACTAATACATTGTTGCCTTATAGAAAACAAATAGAAAGGTCCATTTTATCATATAAAGATTTATAAGCAAGTTTAGGTATTAGATGAAATCCTGAAGGAATGTGTATCATTAACAAGAGCACAGCCACATCAAGGACCCAAATGCCTCACACCTTTGTTGATGTGGGTGGCAAGACTTCCCCAGGTCAAGTTCACAGGAATGTCAAGTAATTTTAATATTAAAACAAAGTATTAGTGAACTCCAAATATCCAATTAGAGATAAAGGAAAAAAAATTATCTCCTGATAGAAGTTGTTTTTCATTAATTACCTCTACTTTGATAGGCATTCCCCTTGATTGATAGGTTGACCTAGAAATCCTCCAGTCAAACCTACAGAGACAAGGACCAGATTACTGTCCAACAAAAGCAAAGAAAATGCAAATTACATAAAGTAAACCATAAGAGAGATAGAGAGGAAACAAGTTTCTAAATACATGAACCAACTAATTTTGACTGAAATTTATATAGCAGCGTAATTCACTTTAAATTAAATATCAAAAATAAGGAAAAACATTGTGAACCAAAACATCTTTTAAAGACTTGTAAAGCATTTGTAATGTGGTAAATTTTAAAATACATTTAGTTAGTTTTTCTCAATAAGATAGCACACAACCTGACTGCAGAGCTAAAATGAAAAGGCAAAACCTGAAAATGAAGCACTCACCAGATACCAAGTAAAATTATGAGAAAGTAAAAATAAAATAATGTTGTAATAGGTGGGAGCAGCAGGCTGTGTTCCGCCCAGCTCCCAGCCACATGTCCGCATGACTATACCCGGAATACACAAATTATACACAAACTGAATTCATTTCAATACTGCCTGGCCCATTAGTTTTAACCTCTTATACATATTAGTCTAACCCATATTTACAAATCTGTGTGTCACCATGAGGTGGTGACTTATTGGAAGATTCTAACCTGCATCCATCTGGGCCAGAGGATCATGGCATCTGGCACACTTCCTTCTCTCCAGCCTTCTGTTCTGTCTACTCTGCCCACCTAAGGGCTGACCTATCGTATAGGCCAGGCAGCTTCTTTATTAACCAATGAAAGCAACAGAAATAAAGAAGGACCCTCCTACACCAAAATAATGTAAGTCAGAATTTCAGAAAAAAAAAGCCAACAGTGACTAGAAGGAAAATGAAATTGGCATACATGTATGAGAGAATGATAACAAAATATTTTTAAAACATCAAAAATCTCAACTGAAATACTTCTGAAAATCTTTTTAACTATTGAAAGACTTTACAGTGGGCATCTTATAACAATAGTGGTAGAAAATATGGCTAGAGTGAAGTGCAAAGGTAGCAATTACAAAGTACTTTTAAGCAGAGAGAACAATATTTTATTTATTTATGGAATAGGAATCGTATATTATATTCAATTTTTAAAAAACATTCCTGAATAAATGTAAAATAAAAATATATTAAGAACAAGCATCACCTATGTCAGATAATGTAGAGAAAATAAAGATTTGCTTTATATCCTTGAGTTTGAGCAGGTTAAAGATGATAGCTAGATTGTTGTCAAAAGAACCGAATGATAAAAACTGAATGGTGAGGTGGAGTTTCCCTCTATTCAGTGTACCAAGGAATAAAGCAGGCATTAACCATGGTTATGATTTGAACACAAAAGAACTGTCCTATTCAACTTTTCTAGAAAACTATTCTTAGAATTCTTAAAATTCTCCAAGACAGTATCATACAAATAAAGAAGCACTCATCAAAAAAGTAAACAATTATGATGTGAAGATATCAGAAATTAGGATCTGGTTGCTACTTTAAAGGAGAAAACAGGAGATGTCACTATTTTAACATAAGGGATGACTTGACCACATTCTGCAATAAAGAATGAGGACAATGGGGATAATAGCATGAAGATTCTCTTAAGGTCATTTAAAGGACAAATATGCCAAATATGTGCATTAAGCACACATAAGCTCAATTGATCCTTTAAACCTGAAAATTGACAGAGGGAAATGACAATATGACTGGATTAATAGAGAGGGAAATTAGCAATTCAAACCACTTTGCATATGGAAACTAAGGTTTCTAGAATTTTATATGATCCTTTAGTATTTCAAAAGATGTCTTGAGGCCTTCCTTTAGTTAATTGCTTTATAATTATATTATATATTTTTACGTGACTCCATTATTCCACTTACTTAGTGCTGATCAATGTACAAGGAAAAGAATACATTCTGCTAATAAGAAGATGAATGATAAACACATTTCTTTTCTTGATGTACTGATGATGTATTGTTCATGTCCTTTAGAAAAACTAAAATGTTACTTTTAAATTATTGGAGGTTTTGAAAATCAAATGGTCTGAAATGAAGCATAATTGAGTGAACATCAAATTTCTTAATTTCTTCATGATTTCAATTTGTTCTTATCCAGTCATATATTCTCCTCTCTAAGACTTTATTGCAATGAAAAAGTAAAACAAAGGAGTGAAATATATATAATTGATTTGAAAGGGTCCTTGTGCTGCTATAAGTGTGGAGTGGTAAAGGTGGCTGTGCCTTGCAATAGCTAATTCATTGTCTTTTCCTTGAGCTTTAGTGTTATACTTAGGGATGCCAATTACCAGTATGATGTCATAAATAGCAATAGTAATTAATTTACTATTACAATGAGAAAAAAATAAGGCTAGGTAATTAAGACAGAGCACTGTGCAATGTGGTATGAGGAATGAATTACACAGAAACTGTATTAATTATATTACTGCCTGGCCCATTAGTTCTAATCTCTTTTTGGCTAATTCTCACATCGTGATTCAACCCATTTCTAATAATCTGTTTGTCATTACAAGATTGTGGCTTATCAGGAAAGATTCAGCATGTCTGACTCTGGCAGGAGAATCATGGCATCTGCAACAGTGCCTTCTTCCCAGCATTCCATCCTGTCTACTCTGCCTACCTGATTTCTGCCTTATCAAAAGGCCAAAAGGCAGTTTTCTTTATTCAACCAATGAAAGCAATAGAAATGCAGAAGGATTTCCAATACCAGTGCAACCCAGTTGTTGCCTAATCAAGGTAACATGAACAGTGTGAAGAGTAAAAGACACGGTCTCATCTACTTATTCTAACTCTTCAAAAACAAAAGCATAGGCAGTAAGATAACAAACATTAGCAAGCACCCCTGACCAGCTATACTTTTTATGTAAATGAATGAAGAAGTGCACACCTTATTTTTGTAAACATTGAAATTAAGAGGTAAGTATGGATTTTTACTAAGAATAAATCCAGTCCTTAATCAAGAGTCAGTTGCTTCATATTATCTCTATACAGATGTCATTGGTGCTTACAATTGAAGGCAGCTGAAAGTTTTCACTAGGTTGAATGTTGAAATTTATTTTTAATTAGTTACCCTAAATTATATATTTTTGTATTACATGTGAGTATTTTACATGAATAAAAATGAAATTTCCCATTATATCCTGCTATCTTTCATCAGTATATGGTTTGTCCCTGAAGCATTCTGTGAACAAATCCACTACTGCACTCAGACAAAGAAGGCAGAAGGATGTTGACCTTTCATCTGGGGTGTTTTCACTGTATTTCTTTTTAAAGTCTGTAGTAAAAGGTGCGGGCTATGTTCCCAGAACCTGAGAGGAGCGGGCTATGTTCCTGGTGCACGGCTCCTGGCTGCATGGTTGCATGGCTAGCTTATACCCAAAATGATTACACACAAACTTTATTAATTCAATACACTGCCTGGCCCATTATTTCTAGCCTCTTAATAGCTAACTCTTACATCCTGCTTTAACCCATATTTAGTAATCTGTGTATCACCATGAGTTGTGGCTTACTGGCATGAGTCTAACCTACGTCAATCCCGGGTAGGAGCATCATGGCATCTGCACACTTCCCTTCTCCCCAGCCTTCCATTCTGTCTACTCACCTAAGGGCTGTCCTATAAAATAGCCAAGGCAGTCTCTTTATTTAACCAATGAAAGCAATGCAAAATACAAAGAACCCTCCTACACCAAAAGTCCATTATAGAACCATTCATTGGACTAATTCCAAATACCAGTTGACATGAAACTCACATTATACAGATCTATTATCCAATTGACTTTATATAATCATGTGATTATGTATATTTTTAAAAAAAATATTCTTGTTAAGAGCATTCTGAAAGTTATCAGCATTAATTGTGGTTAGTAATTACTGTAATTATAAGAACACAATAGAGTCACTGAAATAGAGAAACCTGAAAGTTCATTGAGAATAGAATCAAGAAAATAAGGTACATTTCTCTTCTTCAGAGGCTAATCCTGATCAGAAATATTAAAATTTTATATGTTAATCTGAACTGCATAAAATACTGAAAAGTAAAGGTTAAAAGATATGTATTATTTATTTCTCAAGAAAAGTAAAGATTAAATGTTGCCCCCTGGGAGACCATGTGTTTATGTGAATCTGTCTATGGGACTCTCAGTTATATTTTAGCCTGTTACAAACTATCAGAATCTACCTGCTTTGTATTGATGTCTTGATGAAAATTTTAATGCAAAATTTCTTCTATGTTGAAATATATTTAATAGTTAATATTTTCTACAAAATGTCTGTGCCTTATTCTGAGTGGAGATGGTGAGAATTTGTATTATTTTGTTCACCTGGATTGCCAGGGTGAACATGTCAAGCAACCTCATCATTCTTCACTATTCTGTTATTCTCAAACATCCACCTGAAACCCCCAAATTCCTGAGCTTTGTCTCTCAGAACATAGAGCACATCTTTATGAAAGACTCCATATATTTTCCATTCTGCATCAATAGAATCTATCCTTACATGTATCACAGATCATCCTTGTAGGCCCTATATTTGAGCACTGTTTATCAGCCAATGAATCCCATTCTTATTGTGAAGGTCAAAGGTGTTTTGCTACTTTTAAAACAAACAAAAACAAAAATAAAACTTCTATGGAGGGCTGGAGAGATGGCTCAGAGATTAAGAGCACTGACTGTTCTTTCAGAGGTCATGAGTTCAATTCCCAGCAACCACACGGTGGCTATCAACCATCTGTAATGAGATCTGATGCCCTCTTCTGGAATGTAGGCAGACATGGAAACTAACACAGTATGCAAAATAAATGAGTAAATATTTAAAAAAAAACTTTTATGGATGCAGTCCGAAAGGTTTGTTATGAGAATTATCATGTAGAAACCTGTTTACCAAAATTTTCCAGTGCTTAAATGTATAAGAGTAAATTATGAGTTCAGTCACTGGAAGGAATGGCCCAGTACCTACAATGATGGTATTGTATGTTTCAGTCTTCATGTCTTACAGATTTTCCACTGCTGGTCATTAGGATTGTGGGTCAGGTCTCTTACAGAATAGATTTTATACTTAGGCATGGAAAAAAAGATTTTGTTATTAGTATTGAGGGTATAAAAATAACTCTATAGACTTTCATCCAGTCAAAAAGTCAGCTCAAAAAAAATCTTAGAGTCTTACAAATAAGATCTGAAGAAATACTGGTTCTAGAAAATAAGCAATGGGAAATATTCAGGTATATGGGCCTTTACAGTGATTTTTCTATATCAAGAGCCCATATATCTATATCTAAAGCACAGGAAATTACATAATTTGTGAAAATATGAATGATCCTGAAAGAACTTAAGAAAAGTAAACAACTCAGTCACAGAAAAATAAATATGCCATCAATTATATGCAATATTTCCAGTATTTCAAAACCAGATAATAGAATAGAAGTTTTCCTAGAGGATGGAAAATTACGGTTATCTTCAATGGGAATAAGAATGATTAAGCAAGATTAAAAGTTTTAGCTATGTGTAGTATGATTCAAAGCTTACAGCAAAGTGTACAGCATGTGGCATTCAACAATTAGAATTTTGTTAAAATATCTCTCATATTAACTGCTCTTAGCACGTATATAAATAGCTAAATTACAGGAGATTTCTAGGAATGATATGTTTATTATTTGGATTTCTGGGATAATTTTATGTCTACCTTATTGAAATCCTAAATGTATGCTTTTGTGTATCATTTATATATCAAGAAAGTTATGGGAACTTTAAAGTTAATTATCATAAAGTGGGAAACTCACAAAGAGTATCTGGAATAGAGTGTGAAGGCAGGGTTATTAGTCTTAATAAACAACATAAATTTATTTAGCTTTGCTGCTTGGGATGTTCAATGTTCAATAAGGCATTGTTTTAGTTAGGGTTTCTATTGCTGTGAAGGAAACTACAACCATAGAAACTCTCATAAAGTAAAACATTTATTGGGATGGCTCACTTACAGTTGAGAGGCTTACTTAATCCATTATCATTATGGTGGGAAACAAGACAGCATGAAGGCAGACAGTGCTGGAGATGGAACTGAGATTTCTTACATTTTGACACACAGGCATCAGGAAGTGGTATATTTCACTGGACATGTCTTGAGCACATATGAGACATAAAAGTCTGCCTCCCTAATGATGCACTTCCTCCAGTAAGACCTCACTAACTCCAACAAGGCCACACCTCCCAGTAGTGTTACTCCTTTCAGGAACCACTTTTTTTTTTTTTCAAAAAAAAAAACAACACAGAGGCATGAATAGATTTGATGCCAAGACTCCAGTTTCTGTTACAATAATTCCCTTGTCCCTATAACATGACATGAAAGAATGGTGGAAATCTGCTCACTCTTGCCCTTCTAAGTTGTAGGGAATCCAGTCTCCTGATGTAGGAACAACCTAATGGCATTGCAATGAAAACTTTGCATTTTTTTAAAAGCTGATATGTGTAGTAGGAGGCCGCTTGTTGCTTCCTGGCCACTTAGTCCTGAAATAATCGCACAGAAACCATATTACTTAAATCACTGCTTGGCCCATTAGCTTTAGCTTCTTATTGGCTAATAACACTTACATCTTAATTTAATTTATTTCACTTAATCTGTGCATCACCACCAGGTCGTGGCCCACCAGCAAAGTTTCAGCACATCTCAAGCGTCAGCTCCATGGCTTCTCTCTGATTCTGTCTTCCTTTCTCTCAACATTCAGCTTAGTTTTTCCCTGCCTACCTTTATTCTGCCCTGTGCAGGCCCAAAGCAGTTCTTTCCTAGCCAATGGTATTCACAGCCCACAGAGGGGAATCCCATATCACATATGAAAACTGGTTTAACATATTTTTTTCTGCATTCACTCAAAGGAAGCTATGTAATCAAAGTCATTTGTACGAGAAAAAAGATAATATTTCACTGGCCGAATGGAAGAAAATAAAGAGTAAAGGTCATCACATAAATATTATTTTTAGAAATAAATGATTTAGTCCAGAAAACAATAGATGAGACAAAGGATTTGAATATTATAATTTGCTTTGTTGTTGTTGTTGTCATTGTTGTTTTAGAGAAAGAGTCTCACCAAGTAGGCCTGACTGATGTTTAACCCCCTATGTAGACCAGGCTGGCCTCACAGAGACCCCACCCACCCTTTGCCTTACATTTGCTGCGACTAAATGTGTGTGTCATCATATCCAGCCTGAATAATATAATAATCACATACAAGAATAACATGGTTGTATTAAACAAAGGAACATTTAGTTTTTATTGAAAAAAATACATAAAAACAATTGGGAATATAAGACAGGCCTTCCCCTGTAATCAGATTGGTGAATACCCTGACTATCATCATAGAGCCTTCATCCAGCTATTAATGGAACCAGATGCAGATTCACAACAAAGCACAAGCTGAGATCTGGAAATTCAATTGAAGAGAGGAAGGGGGGAATATATGAGCAAGGAATGTCAAGATCATGATGGAGAAATCTACAGAGGCAGCTGAACCAAGCTTCAGGAACTCATGAACTCTAGCCCAAAAGCTGTGGCGTCTCCGTGGGACTGAACTAAGACCTCCAAAAGTGGGAGACAATGGTGAAGTTTGCGTTACCTGTGAGGCACCAGGATGTAGGACCAGTATCTATTCCTTGTGAATGAGTTAGCTTAATGGAGCCCATTCCTCATGGTGGGATGCCATGCTCAGCCTTAATGTGAGGTGGTGGAAGAGTGACTTGTTCCTGCCCCAACTTAATGTGCCAGACTTTGTTGACTTCCTATGGGAGTCGTTACCCTTGGGAAGAGTGGTTGGAGGATAGGCTGGGGAGAAGTTGAGGGGAGCAGGAGGAGAGATGTGTGGAGAACTATATATGGAATGTAAAATTAAAATTAAAAATAAATTAAAATTTAAACAGTGAAAATAAGCAAACTAAAAGTAGTCAAGACACTTAACTATCTAACCAACATAATTAGCAAAATATTCTGCATATTGTAATTAAACTAGTTTTAATTGTGACTAATGTTTTCTATATCATAAGAAAGAAAAGCTGAAAAATTCAAAGCTCATTGAAATTTAAAATATTTTATTCCATCTTTAATGAATGAATAATATATTAGTTTGACATGACTGTCTTTTATAAATACCATTTTGTGGCATGGAGAATTATGGAATATTTATCAATTATTCCTTCCAATCTTTTCACACTTGTGGGTTTTGACATTTTTATGTTATTCTATAATTTTCCCACAGTTACTTGTAAAGTCTGTCATATTGTCTTATATTAAGAATTGATTAATCTAAAGAAATTAAAGGAATAATACCATATTAAAATTTATCAAAGCAATGAACAATTCATTATGAATCTTAACATATGAGAAATACTTTCCAACTATGAAATAAGGATACAAACAATTTTTATTCATTAGTAAATGTAATTTGGAGATATTTTTGAAGTTTATGGATTTGTGTTAAGAATACTAAAGATGAGTGCTACACTCTTTTTTTTTTTTTTTTTTTTTTTTGGGTTTTTCGAGACAGGGTTTCTCTGTAGCTTTGGAGCCTGTCCTGGAACTAGCTCTACACTCATAAAGCATGCTTTCAGGGAACAGTATTCCTGTTAACTACTGGAGTTAAGGAGTATAGGAAATTCCTAGAATTTATCATCTTGTTGGAGTGATTAAAAACCAGCTTCCCTTTTCCTAACACCCACATAGTTAGCATTATCCTCATTTATTATGTAAACCAAGTGGATTATCCAGCATTTGTGTTTGTGTTCCCCAAGCTAGACATGGGGAGCTATTTTCCTTGGCCTGTCAATAGTGACATATCTGGAGATAAATACACATTTGTTGTTTTCTTCCCAGGAAAAGCTGCACAAAACTACAATGTGCATAGATGAGGTATGCTTACATGTCACTTACACATGATGCACAGAAGAACAATTGAGCACACAGTCACTTTAAGGTCCAGTGTCAGACAGTTAGGTGAGGAGACAGATAGTGAACAACTGAGCCCAAGTAGCTTTAGAAAGAGTGTTCTTCATATTCAGCATCTCAAATAAACTGACACCGCTCCACAGCAAAATATAGAGAATTTCATAATGAAATGTAGGCTAGAGAACATAATTGTGAAAATCTTTAAAATTTCTCATGTGGGTGTGTTTTCTACTGCTCATCTAATTGAGGCGAAAGGTAGGAAAGGACCAGAGAACTTGAACTTATACAGTGTTCTTAGCAGAAAAGACTGTGCATCTTAGACAATGTTTAACAAAACAGATAAACCAATAATTCTAGGCTGTCTGTCTAGTCAGTCTTTTAAAACAAGTGGGATTTTTTTTTTGCTGCTAAAAGAGTGGTGAAATCATGCAATCCTAGTTAATCAGCAAGCTGAGGCAGGTGGATTAAGCTTTTGAGCCCAATATGAGCATCTTAAAAAGAAGGAAAGTGGGCTGGAGAGATGGCTCAGTGGTTAAGAGCATTGCCTGCTCTTCCAAAGGTCCTGAGTTCAATTCCTGGCAACCACATGGTTGCTCACAACCATTTGTAATGAGGTCTGGTGCCCTCTTCTGGCCTGCAGATATATACACAGACAGAATATAGTACACATAATAAATATTTATTAGAAAAAAAAGAAGAAAAGTAAATAACAAAAAATCTGTATGGCTGTAGCTGTGACTGCAAATGTAGCTGAATGCCTAGCAGACCCTCAAGCTCCATAACCTCCAAGATATAGCAGCAGTAACAAAAGCAAAACCATAGGATATAGCAAACCTGAGCATCTATAGGGACAAACTATACCAAGAATACTTTGCACATCCAGACATATATCTCAGTGCATTCTTAGAAAAAAAGAAAATCCACTGTGTTTAATGATGAAATGCAACCAGAAAATTAAGCAATCACATAGTTCTTAGCTCTTAACCACATAAGATTAAAGTTATATTTTATAAGTAATTGCATATTCCTGAAAAAGCCTATGTACGTTTGTAAAAAAAACACAATGTTTGACCTTTAAAAAATAAGGGTATGCTCTCATGAGTTCATTTATTATCATTATATGGTTGTTGAAGTAGAGTTGCATAAGAAGAAATAATAGAAGGGAGGACCAAAATGAGAGTAAACGGTCAGTTAAAAACAAAACAATTTAAAACAGTATAACAGAACACACTTTAAAAAACACAGCACTAATAATTGCTAGCATTTACTGAATGCTTCCATTAGGAAAAGAACTTGGCCATTTAGAAGTAGAGTATATAGATTTTCTCTTACAGCAGAACTATTACATGTGCTGGACTGATAAAGAATAGGAGGCTTACACATTGCAACTGCCCTAAAAGTTTGGGTATTACCACCGCCTGAACAGAAAAGACATAATGCAGAGGAGAAGATTGCATTGATGGCAATGCTACAAATTACACCTTGCTCAAAAAGGTGTATTCATGAGAGTATTCATGAGAGGTTTTAAATTGGGGAATGGTTGCATAATAAGGTTGGTCATGAGATCCTTGTCAGGACATTGCTAGAACTCAGAAATGTCTCTTTGTTTCATAGTTACTGTAAAGGGCAGAGAGGACATTCTCCTCCTACCACTCTTGCAAAAGCCAATATCTGACCATCTCCCTCTTCTTTTTCAAGGAATGGCCTGTCCTAAATAGCAAATCCCTTAATGAAAATGGGCTATGAGATACAAGTAATTATTGACACAAGAAAAACTCACTACGTCCATTGTTCTTCCAGATTCTTTTTAATCAAGAATATTCTTAGGATTCTTCAAACACCTTATCAGTCACCTGTGCTTAGGTAATGTTGGCTGATAATCAATTTTTCTATGATCATTCTAGTTGCTTCAATATTTTAAAATGTGTGTTACATGGTATGTGTTTGGGTTTTCTTTGTTATATTTGTTTACTTTTGTTGTTTTGTTGCTTGGTTGTGTGGGGTTTAGTTATTTTTCTTTGTTTTGCTTGATTTTTGTTTATTTTCTGTTTGTTTTATGTTTTTGCATGAGGCACAGGCTATCCTTAAATGCACTATGTTGGAAGAGGACCTGGACATCCTGATATACCTACCTCTGCTTCCCAAGTGCAGAGGTTAGAGTTATTCTCCAACAGACCTGACTATTTTTCCAATTTATATATTTTAAATATTATTTGAAGCTGGTTTCCACACTTTATTGATAAGAAAAATGTGAGAAAGGGTAAGTGAAATGATTGTGGCCCTTTGCAGAAGAGTTTTAGACTCATTTTGAGGCCTCCTGGTATAAGGAGAACACTGTAACTGATCCTTGTCCTGGTTACGCAGCACTTAGTTGTGGAAATGTTTTGGATCAAGACAGGTCGCATCTGTGCATCAGTTCATTTTAACACACTGGACCATTGAATCACAGTAAGCTTTAGTAATGGTATGATTTAAGCAAAAGAAAAACTATAAACTGCTCATTATATAATTGTGTACTCAGTGCTGTTCTGTGATCCTCGAAAAACTCATTATTGCCATGAAGTTAGATACTGTAAAAGATTATGTCACACCTTTCAAAAAGTAGCCAACAACTTCTTTCACTTTTTATTGTACGATCTCATCACATGAGATGAAGCAGAATGTCTGTCTTTCATGCACATGTCTCAGGGTTTTCTCTCTACTACCACCAAAATACTAAACCAAAAGAGGATGATATACTATTCTACCCCCACATCATATTACACAAAGTAACACTAAGTGATTAATGAAAGAAGGTCTCAATGAACAATTGAATTCCATTAAGACCGATTAGGATTGTGTAAGAAATAATGGGTCTGAGATAGGAAATGGATTGATGGTTATATCATCCCCCAACAAGTGCCATCACTACATTTTCCTACTCCAGAGCAAAAGTTAGGCAAAAATCCACCACAGATACTACAGGAACAGAGTGGGTGACACTTGTTACAAATATGTTGGAAATATAAAAGGCAATGGGAATGTGGTAAGAAAAGAGTGTGTTTGGGTCTTATGTATATTGTCTTGGAAACAGAAGAAAGATCTGATGAGACATCACTCTCCTGGATTATTTTTTATTTTGCTATTGAATATGGTTTTATTTTTATGTACTGCCATATTACGGTAGACATAATTAAGCACTATTTCTAGATAAACACTCACTGTACATCGAATTTCAGGCAAAGTATGAGAAACATAGACAAAGCCTAATGATACCAAGTTAAGATTCACATCATATACATATACGTAGAATTTTTTTCTTTGCATCTGATTGAGATGGCAGATTTTGAACGCACTCAAGTGTAAGCTATAAGTGAACTGGGGATTCTCTGGTCTCACTGCTGGAAACTGTATTTCCTTCATTTGTGAATGTTCTTTGAAAACATTTTGCAGCAAGAAAAATTGCAGAAGTTTTCAGAAAAAAATCTCACATGTGTGAGTGATTTATCACAAGAGAGTAAAGCAAACTCAAGGGCACAGCACTTTTCCTTCTCAAATTCCTTAATTTTTAAGCAGCTCTGCAATTCTTTTAGGACTCCAATATTTTGTAAAATACTTTCCTGTAATATTTTCATGTCTCTGCTGTTTTATAGTTATAAATTATTTATTATGAGCATTTCATTTGATTGATTTTTTAAAAAAATGATTAGCTTACTAAACAAGTAGAACGGAAATATGCTTCACACTTCTTTATTTGCTCAGTTTAAGCTTTATTTTCTTAGTTTATTTCTTTATTTTCTTTTCTGCTTTATTATCTAAAATACTGAACCTTGGGTCAAATATAATATTAGAGAGATGTGTATTCATCCTGCCTACATACAAGGTAAGATAAACAACAACATATCGTGAAAAACAAAACCAAAGCAGTGAAGAAAACAAGAAAAATGGCATCAGGACTGAACTTGGATAAAACACCATGACAAATGCAAACTTATTTTAAAAAAAAAAGGTTTATTTCATTTTTCAGCTTGTAGTCAGTCATTCAGGGAAGTCAGGACAAAAACCCAAGGAACAAGGCTGGAGGCAAGAGTTTATACAGAAACTATTGAGGACTACACTTACTGGCTTACTCACTTTGCTTGCTCAGCCTGTTTCCTTCTACTACTCGGGACCACCAGACCAGGGGTGGCACTGCCCAGAGGAAGCTTTTCTCTCCCTCATCAAACACCAATCAAGAAATATTTTACAGGCTTCCACACAAGGCGTTCTACAAAAGTGTTTTCTCTAATGAGATTTCCTTCTTTCCTATAACTCTAGCTTGTATCAAGTTGACAAAAACAAGCAAACAAATAAATAAATAAATAGTAGACAGCACACTGCTGTTGTAATTTATTTCCCAAGATTCCTGTTCATATTACTGAAAGTAAAATAGGTAATTCAGACTTTAACCCAAAGTCTGTATTCTTTGACCAAACATTTACTCTTTCAGTACAGTGAAAGCATTAAGTTAATATTATGTTCACAAAGAGAGTTTAAGGAAACACTGGAATATCCCTAACAAGAACATGAAGAAATTAAAGTTACCTCAAAATACAAAACAATACTTTTAAAGGCAATTTGACAGACATTCAGATATGGTGACACAGATTTGTATTCCAACACTCAGGAAAAAGAGGCAGTAACTCTATAGTAGGACCATGTTTCAAATAGCTACATAAAAATGTAATTTTCTAAGTGTACATTCTTTAGATTATGTGTCTTCATTGTTCTTTCTATGAAAAATATGGGACACTGCACATAGTCTGGCTTTAGAGTTTGCTGTCGCTTAGTTTGTAGGACATGTCTTGGTAGAACTCTGACTGTCCAGAAGTAACTATGTGATCCAGGCTAGCATCAAGCGTATAGCTATCCTCCAGCCTCAGAATCCAAAATGCTGAGATCAAAGGTGTGAGTTTGTCTGTCTCTTACTCTGTTTTTGGGGTGATTTAATATTGACTGCTTTAGAAGCATCTGGCACCTTTTCCTCTTTGGTTTTCCCCAGAACAGATAGATAAGCTCTGTCTGACCTGGATCCTTTGATGAACATGAGAATTTAAAACGGTGTCCCAGTCCCATCCCTGGCTATATAAAACCATTTACACTCAGTCACTATCACCCAAGATGCCCCATTCTCTCACAGTCCCTTGTTGAATACATTCCTATCAAATTATTCTGATGTGCTAAGTGACACCATTTCATTCTCTTCCTACTAAGTGATTCAGACAAACACTGTGAAGCTCACTTTCTAAATTCTCAGTGTACAAACTGTGTGAATCTGTTTGATCAGTATTTTAAATAAATAAACAAGTTTAAAATATCTAAAGATCAAATGAAATTTCTGCATCTTCCCTTAAAAAGCTATTTGAACTAAGAAAAAAGTTAAATTATATTTTTACCAATGTCTTTCATTTAAAAACTAATATTTAATAGTGCTTATTTTCAGCATAATTTTCTTATGGCTAAATTAGAAAAATCTAAATTTTCTCATGTGATTTAGAGTATAAAGGTTCTGTATATGCTATCTTCTGTGAGATTGGTTATTTCCTTCCAACTTTATGTGACTTCTAGGTATTGGAATCAAGTTGGCAGTCTTTATTGCAAGGACCTTTTCTCTGTTGCAACGTCTCACTTGGCCTCATATGCTCTCTTAATGTACCAAGTATAATTCAAAAATATTAAAATGTATAGAATGTATAGCATAGAAAATCATTCTGTGATTTCTTTTTACCTCTAAAATCAGAATTCATGCCCAAACACAAGAACTGAAAGCAGGCACATGCAGATTTAACTGGACCCATATCTGTCACACATTTCTATATATGTACCTGACTCAGCAAGATGTGATATAATGATAAGAAGTGTCTGTTCTGTGGCCATGCCTGCAATGGAGTTGAGGCCAATCAGGTGTTTGATGTCTCTCAAACATGTTCAGGCTACGGAGAAGTACATATCATTGTGCATGTCATTGCAGCTTTATCATTGTCTCACAGGAACACCATGGCTCTTAGACCAATCAACTTTGTGTGTTTAGACACTTGGTGTATATACTGCCAACAGTGAAAACCTCATATTTTATGCCTGCCTTTTCAGCAACACATACCCAAGGATGTGGCACAACGGCTGGAGCTACAGACTTCCTCCCACATTTTTCCAGAAAGACCAGAAATGGCAGAGGCCAAAGCATCACAGGGTTTATTCCCAGCTCTGTCAGGAACAGAAACTATTTTATTAGCAATAGTAACTCCAGAGGGCCATTTGGAAACATCTCTGATCCTGATGACTATCTTCAGGCAACTGACCTAACATGGTTTCATATTTTTTTTCTGAAAGAACCCAGAGAGCAGACGGTAAATATCAAAAGCTAACTGTTCTGCCAATAAACATGTTGACAAGAAGAAAAGTTGAGGGCTAGAACAGCACATGCTTCTGCAGCTCAAGAAAGATCAAAGCACATGGATGGAAGTACTCTGGGTAAAATACTCTAGCTTAAATCTAAAGTATCTACTTATTTTAATCCTATACTTCAATGCCAGTCATTTACATTAGTTTGTTATTGTACAAAGAGATGTGGAAATTCCAGAGTTGCAACCTTTACCTGGGTCTTTAACTTTGATGCAGCATGCACTAGGCTAAAACTTCATGTGTAAGAGAATTTACTGTAGCTCAAAGGAGGAAAAGGAATTTGGATCAAGGAGCAGAAACTACAGATATCTGAATTATGAGCATTATAAATGTGTCTTATATTTGGATACCGAGTGACCAAACAGTGGTGACCAAGGTAACCAGGCATAGTGATAGGAATAATAGCAAGGAATGGAGCAGCATAAAAGATAAAAAAGATTGCAAGTTATCAAAAGTTATTAGAAGCACTTGCATTACTTTGTAATGTCATTTCTTTTGCAAAGAAGAAAAACGTCAGAGAACTGCTTTGAAAGTATTTTGAAGGCAAGAGAATGCAGATACATCTTCATATAATTTAGTAAAATCATTTTCATCTGTGTGAGTATGCTTAAGTAAATACAAAAAAGAATAAAAAGAAACTGAATCATAAACTACTAGGAAAGGATTTCTATTTATAATTACAACATATCATGAAGCAAAGAAAACAATCCAGAATGTCACAGTGAAAATTGAACAATATGGAATACATATTGATTCACACAATATTCACACAACGAGATATTCAACGAAAAAAAATTCTATCTAATAATATTGACATTGGGTGTATTGTGAGAAATTTAAATAAGAGGATAGTTCTACTAATACAAGTACATAAAGTATATTTTCTAGATCCATAAGGATTTTCAACATATTATAGCAACTTGGTGGGTCAGGCTTTGATAGAGACAAAGGTAACTCTAAGGTTATAATTTCTCAAGCTCCTTCGGCTTCAGGAGAGGCACTATACCTAAGGCTAAGAGATTTGAGGACCTCAGTATGAGGGCAATAAACTGCCAGGGACATTCGTTTCACAAACTCCAGATGTGAGAAGTAATGCAGCACTTTCAAAAAATTTTAAAATGTATATTTTATAGTAAGCATTCACAGAAGAATGTATTATTTTTAATTACTGACAATAATTATTAATCTTGTTATTCACTGACCTACAATAATGTCACTAACACACACACTCAAAACAGATACAGTGCTCACACACACACACACATATCATTTCACGATGAGGCTTTCATAAAAGGAGAAACTACTGTGGTTGAACTATTAGGGATAAATGTGGAAATACCTATGTAACAATTAAAATTGGATTTCTTTTCATTTTAATCTTATTTCATTACAATAAATACTAATACTCTAAGTTAGGTTGATGTAGTCTCACTTCTTCCCAGTCTTCTATGTTGGCTACTACCCTATCATAAAGTTTGGTCCTACAAGTCCTAAATTGAATTTACTTGAATTAATGATGCTTCATAAAAGACTCCAATCTCCCCTCTGCTTTTCTTTTACCTAACAATCCAGTACTCTACAGTGTTAGTACTGTCTGGAAGATTTTTCTTAATTTTCATTCTTGAATACTCTCTCATTACTCCCTATTTTCCAAATTTCTTCTCAGAATTAAAGTATTTTCATTATTTTCAATTTCATTTTAAAAATATCAACATCATACATTGAAATATGCAAGATATTGTGACATATTATTCATTTTATCTATATCTTGAATAATTATTCATTCATTCCTAATATAATATATTATATAATATCTATCTTTTCATATTATCAGACTATATGACATACATTGCCACTTAATTATTACAATGTCGGATAATGTTAATACCTAACTCATTCAGTCAATTTTGTTGCATGACTTAAGTTTCATTAAAATATTTAGTTTCATCATAAATATTAGAGAAAATAGGATGTTTTAGAGTATTCTGTTGGAATTTCCTTTAAAACTATTCTAATTCCCAACATCAGTCACATTAGTTCATATTTGTAATCCTGGAGAATGATGCTAGTTTGAGGTCAACATCCACTATATGGGGAGCCATTTTCAAAAGTAAAGAAAACTAATTCTTTATTTTTATGTGACAGTTACGCCAGAGAAATTGCCCTTGTTTGTGTTTATTTGGTAATTGAAGCCATTAATGTTTAAATAAAAGCACCTACAATTAGTGACTGTTTTTCCTCATGATTGAACATAGAGTGTGTATGATTTTAACATGTGCAGGAAGCAGCAGAAGCAAAGTTTAGACACAAAAGATAAAAAGTATGTTATCCAGCAAGATGAGGCTTTAAAACAAAAAAACCTAGATTTAAAACTGCCATTTCACATAGTACTTATTAAAAACAGTAGACTATTTATTTGATATCAACTATAAAGCCAGCTAAGTTATTTAAACTCCATTAAATGTTTTCCTTGGTTATTTAAAGATCAGTGTTTCATTCACTGCACATTAAGAATAAATGTTTTGCACATATTTTTTACAAACTGTGTTGATAACTAAAGCATGTGAGCATTTTACTTCTAGGAATTTAAAATGACATCCACAAGGAAGTGACAGGAGGGAAACTTCCTGAAAATTAGATTGTTTTATCCTCACATAAAAATATTTTCTCCTATAAATATATACATATGATATATGATTACAGCTTTGTAAATATCCAACAAATAATTTAGAAAGTAAGAAAATGATTATAATATAGATAAGTAATAATTTACTAAGCAGCATAAGTTAAATTCAACTCTTTTTGATGAATTGAGAATTAATACATTTTTAAAGATTTATTTTATCTTCATGTGTGTTTTTGTATGTGATGTGCGATTTCTCTCTGTAGGCTACAAATATGTTTTATATTACCATTAGTTATTAAAGAAGTTGTTTTATCCAACAGCTTAAGAAAGTAAAGCCAGGCAGAAAATCTAAACAGAGATATAGAGAGAAAGAAGATAGATTCAAAGAGGCACCATGTAGCTGCCAAAGGAGACAGATGCACCGCAACGTTCCTGGAAATCACAAGCCTCATGTTAAATTATAAAATAATAGAATTTGGTTAATTTAAGATGTAAAAGGTATCTAGAAATGCACTGAAGCTATTTGTGAAACAGTATTACAATTAATATAATTTTG
>JAQHUG010000197.1:473811-487868 GCA_028555095.1 Dicrostonyx torquatus
TCCCTAGGTGCTGATATTGTAGACCTAAGAACCAAATTTGGCACAGTTTTTTTTTTTATTTATAACAGAAAGTTAAAATCATGAAAAACGTTTTGATAAAAATGACCTAAAATTACTGAAATTACAGTTCTGTTTTAAGACAAATTCACTCTAAGTAGTCACAACAGAAGATTTAAGCTCTCCACGTCTCTTATTTTAAAAGAAACATTACAAACCATAAAAGCATGTCAAGGAGTTCAAGAAGTATTGTAATAGAAATGTCAAGTTTGTTTTAGATTAAGTTCGCTAGGCCTAAGACACCTGGAAGGCAGAACAAGGAAAAATGATAAATAAAGCATCAAAGAAATATTTCTGCCACCTGGGAATATTCTGAATTTCAGATGAGTATGTAAGTAAGTATTAATCATAAAATAAAACTGATAGTCAAATAACTAGAAAAAATGACAAAGTATGGAAAAAATGGGATTCTAGAATTATTCAGTCTATTACTAGCACGTATTTAATTATTTAAGAATCAATTAAGCCACGCTCAATGAAACTTTTTCTTTAGAGTTATGAGGTAAATTTATTTTTCATTACATTAAAGTTTGTTTTCCTTTCTGTGTCCCAATCTGTAATTGGTTTATGCTTGATGGCATAATTGTAAATTATGTAAATTTCCAGTAGGTCAAAGTGGGGGTGGGGAAAAAATTCAACATACAAAGCAGCACAATCTACATGTTGATAATTTTGCTCTTGCTTCCAAAAAAGGACATTCTTTTTTGGGTGTGGTAAATGCTTTCTGCTCTGACATTCTCTACCTCTTCTGCTCGGCATGAGAAGAGAAATGCAGCATGTAGCTATGCAGAAGAAAATGGTGGACAGGGTAAGAAGCAATTTCCAAAGATGCTTTCCCAACTTCTTCTTTTTTTTTTTTGATTTTTATTGAGGTCTACATTTTTTTCTGTTCCCCTCCCTGCCTTTCCCCTTCCTTTTAACGCACTCCCAAGGTCCCCATGCTTCCAATTTACTCAGGACTGATAGCCTTCCGAACATACTCAGTCTCTTACATTGTGGCCCCATTACAAAAAAGACATGAAAAAAACTCTGTTCTTCCCTGAGTCTTCGGGAAGGTACTGTATTCTAATGGCAAAGTGGTTAGAAGACAGCATGTTCCCTGTGTGGTGCCATGGTGAGAAATGGTAACATTTGAGGACAAGGGGTGGAAAGCCTGAATGGTTTATTTCCACCCAAAACAAGCAAAAGAGTTAAAGTAGGACCACAGCTGCTTCTCTGGTACCAACAGTGTGATGCTGTCAAAGTCACTGTGGCTGAGAATGGCACAAATGGCCTCTATGAGTATGAAAACCAAAGGACTGTGATTACATCACAACATCAGAGGAAGACCTCACTGCCTGGCACACTTCTTCTGAATAGTGTCTTTGTTGGAACCTTTAAGGCACTTCCTTAGCATGTTTCTGAGTCCACTCTGGTAGTTTGTTGTATAGTGTCATGCCCCATTAGGAATCGTCACATCCTTTTCAGTGGGAAACAGAGACATGAAGTGGGGCCAAGTTTTGCTTCTAAGCTTCTAGCTCTAATGGGTGAATGAAATAGAGTTTCTTTGGAACCCATTAGCTTGATGAGTCCTGTTGGTCCTCCAGAACTACTTGTGGTAGAAAAAATAATAATGTTAACTCATCCTTTTTTTCTCTGTCCTTTAATATGAAAGCAGGATAGGAATGAGTTACACTCAATTTGGAATGGGATAGTCCGAGGCTCTTTGGCATGTGGACACCAGAACCCAGAAACCATGCCTCCTTCTGCAGCAGGGTCACCTCTCTGTGCCTCTTTGCCTTTTCCCCATTAACTATTTACTGTGATACACCATGTTCTTTGTGTTGCTACTAGCGAGGTTGGGCGGGTCTACATAAAGTTCATGGACAAGGTATAAGACCAAGAGAGGGCAGGGTAGCATGTGCTTAGCCCTTGTCAAGGAAATGAGGTCTGATGTGATAGGACTGTGAGATACTTGTATATAAAGGACACACTGAAAATATCATCTTGTTTTTAACACCTCATAATAAATGTTAGAATAATTACAACATCAAATCCAGTCAGTTCAAATTAAATTTTATTGCCAGTGAGAAATTTCAATAAAAAGAGTAAGATCTATGAAAGTTTAAAAAAAAACACTGGAAACACTTTTGCCTTCTAAATCAGAAGTAATTAACTAAGACTCTTTGAAAATACTTTTGAAAACACTTAATATCACGCGCTTGGCCATGCCATCCATGGAGCTGATCCTTCTGCTGCCCAGACACTGCCATATCTGAACCCTGTTCATTGCACTGTCAATACCCAGAGACTGACACATGCTCGTGACTCCTATACTGTCTTCACCAGCCATGCACTAGTGAATAATGTGCCTGGAAAAAGGAAGCATTAGGACAAGTCTAGGATTGATATTTAAACAGTCAGCAATGAGGTTGAGTCTGGTTATGAAACAAGAAACTATTGCAGTTAATGTGGGAGTCCCCTCTGTGTGCTGTGATTACCATTAATGAATAAAGAAACTGCCTTGGCCTGTTGATAGGGCAGAAGTTAGGTAGCTGAAGACAGAACTGAAGGCTGGGAGGAAGAAGGCATAGTCAGGGAGATGCCATGGATCTGCTGCTGGAAATAGACATGCTAAAACTTTGCTGCTAGGCCATGACCTCGTGGTGATATACAGATCAATAGAAATGGGTTAAATTAAGATGTAAGAGTTAGTCAATAAGTATCTAGAAGTAATGAGCCAAGCAGTGATTTAATTAATAAAATTTTTGTGTGATTATTTGGTTTCTGGGTGGCTGGTACAAACAAGCAGTTCTTTACAATGGCAGTGTCTCCCACATTGTCTGATTTCATCTTTTATTCTGCTTCACTCCAAGTAAAGAAATCTCTTGCCATGTTGCAAACTTCCTAATTGTACTCAAAATTTTCTGTTTATAATATTTTCTGTACCCATTATTGGCATTGGCTGACTGTTAACTCTGCTTATCTCAGTGCAAAATTTGGGAATTATATTCTAGGAGTCAGCAGAGGCAGGTGGAAAGTTATCTAAGGGAAAGTGCGCTCATCATTTCTCCCTCCTCACAGTCAAAGGACGTTTTAGTGAGATCTAGGATGCTAAGTCCAGAGCCTACTGGGCAACTATTCACAAAACCAACCAATAGTTCTGACTTCTTTCTGTTATCCTCATAGTCTTCAGCGATTTCTAGCACCAGCAGGCCACTGTGGTGGGCTCTCAGAAGAGAGGGCAAATAGACAAGAACGTTGGACACAGTCACTGCTAGAAGCTACTGTGAATGCTGAACATCCAAGCAGATTCTAACATCGCTGTTAACATTAAACTGACAGATTTTCCAAGTGAAAGTAGTTTCTAGGGACTTGAAACAATGGTCTATAAGACTATTGTTGGTCAGTGAAAAATAGCACTTCCTTGGTAAGGACCAATTTGGAAGGCCCAGAACAGTGACTAGCTAGTAGAACATATTGCTACCCACACAGGTCCTGTGCAATGTGGACCAGGAGATCAATTTTTAAACCGGTAGCTCTTCCAAATCCTTCTGAGCACCCTGGTCCTGCTGTACAAGGCCAGGCATTGGTGAGAACTAAACTTACTTGACAAATTACTTTATGGATTTCTTCCCCCAGATAAGAGCATTTTCATCTCAAAGGCTTTGTGTTTAAATATTTTATGGTTATTTCTATCTTTCCACGATAATAAAAGCAGAGATTTATGATGCTGTGGTAAATATTTTTAAGCTTTTCACATCACAGGAAAGCTAAAATAAGAAATTGGTTTTGAAATGATTTGATATTAGTAGACAAAAAATGTCAAATTTGATTGTGACAAGAAGAGAATGTGTAGATATTAACCAAAGTATTTACATATTACTCACTTATATTCTGACAATTTATTTTGATAATTAAATGAAAATATGCTTTCCTTATGATATAATTGATTTTTATCCATAGCAATTGTTACAAGGGAATAGATTATTACCTAGCTTTCAATTGCCAGGCTTGCAATCTGAAGCTGCAGGGCAAAAAAAGCTGTAACCATGTAGAAAGCATCTCTTCTAGCATGTGTCCAATAATACTCTGCTACCCAGGGTTCTAGTTCCTAGGAGAAAATAGAATCCGAGTAACTTCAAATACTGCTTTCCTAAGACTATGCATCTGGGTATGTTCAGTTTAAAGTTCCTAGGTATATACATATATGAATAATTTATAGATTATTGAAACTAGATATACAGCAAAAATAAAAACAAAAAGGATGTTTAACACTGAAAACTAATTTTATTCTTCTGAGGATTATTTATTCAACAGAACATTAGCTCAAGTGTTAAGTACAGCAGATAGAAACACTAGTATCTGTGCAACAGAGCTGCTTAGTAGCAAATCTAAGCAGCAGTTTTCTAGAAAGCTGGCTCTAACCAAATATGGAGATTGGCACATTAAAATGTTCCCTTATTTACAGCATTTTAATTAAAGCAATTTCAGGGGAGAAATCTCATTTTCACAGGCATCAGTCATCTGTAAAATCCCTTGCGTTTGGTGAATGCAAATTCACTTTAAAATATACATGCCAAAAGATAGGTAAAGTATAAGAGCTGTCCCAGTAGTCACTAAATTCTCTGTCTTTTCATGGGTGGGCAATTTTAATTTTTAAACGAATTTTCTAAGTTACTAATTTCTCATTTATTCCAACCTAATTTCAGAATTATTAGTGCACAAGGTTTCTTTCTCTCCAACAGCTCAGAAAATTTTTTTTCTATGACAATCTAAAGTAAATAACCACTAAAAGTGATTGCAAAACTTGTAAAGTAGTAAAATGGGAGATGAGTTTGAGAAAAGCAAACATAAATTTAATAAAATATGGGTTATGTAATGTGACTTTTTTTTTACAGCACAAGGAATCTTTCTCACAAATGGCAGCAGATCATGGAGAGGAAGAAAGCCTTTGCCATAGAGCTTTAAAAGAATGGGTTGTTTTGTTTTCCTTTACTCAGGATTTTTTCTATAAGAACAAGATAAATTTAAAACAGCTATCATTGTGAAATTGTTTTTTTTTAATTGTCCTAAAACTGGTGATAATTCTTTTTAACAGTCAGAATACTCCAGTCAGGCCACCTATCAATAGACAGAAAGTAGAAGCATCAAACCTTCTGCCTTGCTCCAGGTATACTGGTTTTCCTGGAATATTTGTTTCCTGGAATATTTGTTTTCTTCTTTTAGTTTTCTTTTCTGTTAGTGCCAGTAAAATTGTACCTGGACATGAGAGTGCAGCAGGATATCAAAGATTCACACGTTTAAGAGAACATATAATCATGAGACTTCTGCTCCTGCAACATTTCAGAGCCATTTCATTTTTGTTGGTAAATAAAACCCTTAGGTTTCCCAATATTTTTTTTGTAGTAGCCATCCTTCCAGCCCAGGTATGAGCCCACTCATCTTCCTTAAGTGGACTTTTCCAATTGCACCTGCTCCAAATCATCCCCTGCTATTGTCATGCTCACTGTAGCACACACTTTTTCACAAATAAAGAACAGCTCCTGTTCCTCCTGCTTCACACCTGTATGCAAATTGGGTTTGAACTCCTTGAGGGCAAAAGAGTCCAAATCAAATTTTAGCTCCAGGAATTAATAAAGTATTAGTCACATACCAACTTCTTTCATTTTTCAAATACTTTTATTTATTTCATGTGTATGAGAGTTCGCATGAGAATATGCCACAAGGATGTTTCCAGCTAAGACTCCTAGCAATAGTGAAGAAGGTGCCTGAACTAGTCTTCTCCTATAATCAGAATGGTGACTATCCCAAGTGTGATTAGGAGCATTCATTCAGTAGCTAATGGAGCAGATGCAGAGATCCACAGCCAAGCACTGGGCCATGCTCAGGAGTCCTGCTGTAGAGAGAGAAGAAAGATTGTATTAGCTGGAGTTGGGTGGCAGTAAGATCATGACAGGGGAACCCATAGAGACAGTTCATCTGGGCACCAGGGAGCTCACTGAGTCTTGACCGACATAGGGATCCTGTTTGTGACTTAGATCATCTGTGTTTGTGTGACAGCTGTGTATCTTAACTTGATTGTGGGGCTGCTAGCAGTGAGGTCAGGACCTTTCTAAAGTGTTTGAATTGGCTTTGGGAACCCATTCCCCATTCTAAGTTGACTCACTCAGTCTTCATGCAGGGGTAATAGTCTGTTTCTGCCTCAACTTAAAGTGCCAAGCTCTATTGACTCCCATGGGAGGCCTGCCTTTTTCTGAACGGAGACAGAGGAGGAGTGGTGCAGAAGAACAATTCTATATCTGTCAACTATGTTTTAAATAAACCCTGATTGGTCGGTAGCCAGGCAAGAAGTATAGGCGGGAAAACCATTCAGGAAGTAGAGGTGGCACAAGAACAGGAGAATTCTTGGAAGAAGGAAGCCTGTATCTCCCAGTCCCGCCCAGACCATGTGATCTGCACCACTAAAAAAGGTTCTGAGCCATGTGGCTAACATAGATAAAAATAATGGGTTAATATAAGTTATAAGAGTTAGCCAGACGGTGGTGGTTCATGCCTTTAATCCCCGCACTCAGGAGGCAGAGGCAGGCGGATCTTTGTGAGTTCGAGAACAGCCTGGTCTACAAGAGCTAGTTCCAGCGCAGGCTCCAAAGCCACAGAGAAACCCTGTTTCAAAACATAAAACAAAACAAAAAGTTAATATGAAGCCTGAGCTAATGGGCCAATCAGTTTATATCTAATGTAGACCTCTGTGTGATTTTATTTAGGGCTTACTGTCTGTGGGAACTCGACAGGATGGAAACCCCAACTAGCAGGCCCTCATATTACAGAGGAGTGTGGGTAGAAGGGACATAGGGAGGGAATAGGAAAAAAGGAGAAAGACACAACTGCGGTCAATATGTAAAATAAATGGAAAAATTAGTAAAAGAATAAAAGATAAACATATGCAAGTGCATCATATTTCTGAAGGACCAGCAGAAGTCAACAGAAAGCTCAGAAGTTCATGGCTGTTGTAAGCCACTCTATCGGTGCTTTGAGCTGAATCTATCCTCTGTGAAACCAACAAGTGCAATGAACTGCTGAGCCATGCCTTTACCCCATGAGTTCTTAGTAGATTTCAAATCAAAAGCAGAAATAATTCCCACAGCAAATTAAAATAACTTGAGTTCACAGGATAAAGTGCTCATGTGTGTACTTGTATGAGAAATATCTTTCTTCTGTCTCAAATGAACAGAACAGATCATTTAGAAAATGACTATATGAAACAAGATTATTATTTGACACAATTTAATTACCTTTAAGTCAAAAGAAGAGATTGCAATGCAACTATAGTCATTCAATAACTGTTTGAAAAACTAATAAACTCATAGCATTGTGACTAAATTTTATTTAAAGAATAGACAAGAGCTTAAGTAGGTCATGTTTCTTCCTCACAAGTGACCATGTAATGTTTCATATAATTGCATTCTGTCTATTTATTAATAGTATTATAACACATTAAATGTTCATTAAAGAGAAAATTCAAATGACACAATGAAAAACTACCTTAGTACTTTATAGAACAATATATAGAATCACTACAGTGGCAAATGGAATATGTGTCTAATAGTTTAAATACTTGTGTTTTATGCTTGATATTATGGTGAGCACATCTTTACTTAATGAATTCCATTTTTGACTAAATATGTCACTTCTTAGTTAAATTCTTGTGCAGATAAATTGTTATGAACTGTGAGCATGTGAAGTGTGTGTCATGTGTCTTGTTTCAGTGATTTAAGTTGAATTAAAACAGAGAGAAGATACACACTCTATGATAATGATGTGCAAATTAAGAAAAACATGAATATCTTACATGACAAGTTAAATAAATGGCATTTTCAACTTGTATTTTTGAGAGCTGCTATAATGGGGGAAGATTGTAATTTAAAACAAACACAAAGTCTACAATGTAGTACTTATACTACTAGAGTAATATCAAACTACGTAAAAGCCAACATTTTGTTTCGCTCCTGACAATTGAAGGGATAACAACATATGTACAGTCATGACCCTCACTAACAGCATGTATATGACATGTTCCACAGAGACACTGGATAAGCAGGAGGTTTTTAATGAACTATTCAAACCAATTCTTAGGGTGTTCCATGACAAAAAATATATTTGAGATAGCATAAAGGTTAAATTCATTTCTAAGTTAGAGGCCACAAAAACAGTGTCCTAAGATAGCTGTATTAGGTCAAAGTATTAACTCAATTATTACATATTAAATATTGATCTGCCAGGTGGTGGTGGAACACGCCTTTAATTCCAGAACTCAGGAGGCAGAGGCAGGTGGATTTCTCGGAGTTCAAGGCCAGCCTGGTCTACAAGAGCTAGTTCCGGGACAGGCATCAAAACTACAGGGAAACCTTGTCTCAAAATAAATAAATTAATTAATTAATAAATAATTATCCAAAACAAAATTCAAATAGCTAAATGAAAAACCATCTGAAGGCTCTATAAGAAATATTAAATATAATCAATATGGGTTCCTGTATCAGCAAAATCTACTTTCTGTGATGCAGTCACAAATGGACTTGACAGGTTGTGATGAGACCCCTGTGGTTCCACGAGAAAGAAACCATGTAACTGTAATAAACTATTTTATTGTTGCATGTCCTGGGAAGAGAGTAAATATTAAATAAATGTAGCATAAAATGAAGTCACAAGCAGAAAAGTAAAACTAACATACCATGGACAGACATGTTGTATATATTTTTGTTTTTGCGGGGACTCTGTCAGACAGAAGAATGGAGTCATTTGAAGATACTGGAGATGAAAGTGCATGTACAATTTTACATCGTGAGTTTCAGTAGGAAAGAGAATGCTCACCTGCACCTGATTCTATTTTAACCCTCAGGTAGCACATCATACACTCACAGGAAAGGAGCATAAAGAGTAAGCTCACAGCTGCTAATCATGACATGAATAGAAATCCTGGACATTGTGTGTTGTATCATGTTCATCCATACCTTCCCCCTCTATCTGTGGAACTCTCCAGTTTTTAGTTCAATACCAGCAGAGAAGCACAGCTGTCCACTAGTTGGTATTTATACTCATTTGTTCCCTGATTTCTTGCTGTCTGTTGCATAAACATGTGGTGTGAATGCATACCTGTTTCTACAGTAGATGTGTTATTAATTAATTAATGGTCTGTTTATTTTTATGAATTTTCTGTGTGATTTGCATTGCAGAAAACCACTTTTTTTTGGAATGATCTTACTGTTGCAAGAATTTAGCCTGAGCTGCCCTCAAAGCAGCTTCGGGAATTTTTTTACTCATCCCCAAGTAGGAAGCAGTGTAGAACATTTGTGCTTTATAATGAACTTGGGCAAATGTTTTTAAGAGTAAATATTAGTGGATTTTTACTGGTACAAGAGCATATGTTCAGTCTCTTTTAGATAAACCACAAGCCTATCAATATCAACCTTCCCTGCCACAAACAAGGCAGAAAACAATTCCCATCAACACAGCTTCTAATGGTTCCTAACACTCTCATACCTCCTAATCTTGATTCTTCTTGTATCTATACAACGTGTAATTTCATTAGGGTTCACTTAATGATTGAAAAATGAATTTTAAATTTTTTCAATAACCTAAATGTATATAATCCATTACAAATATTTTAGTTTGATAAGGACATCTTTATTTCTTCCCTACTTTGAAAGCTATTAATAACTATGTAATACAGGATCAATTATTTTAAATTTATTTATTATTATTATTATGTTTCTTCTTTCTTTTTCGTTTTTTTCTTGTTTGTTTGTTTTGTATTTTTGAGGCAGTGTTTCTCTGCAGCTTTGGAGCTTGTCCTGGAACTAGCTCTTGTAGACCAGGCTGGCCTTAAACTCACAAAGATCCAACTGCCTCTGCCTCTTGAGTGTTGGGATTAAAGGCATGCACTACCACTGCCTGGCTATTATTATGTTTCTTTATGAACATTATATGTGCTTGTGATTTGGCCATACTGTTCCTTCTAGTGGCTATATATAGAGGACAAGTTCATGGCACCAGTTATCCTTTTTCTCTTTTACTTGAAGTCTTTTCCTTGAAGATTGAATTAAGCTACAATAATGATCTCATAAGTTCCTATACACACTGAGTCATCTAGATGCTACGAAATAACTAATAGCTCTGGATCTTATAGCTTAACAGTATTCCAAATTAAGATAAACTAACACATTGATGTACCGGCAGTTAATTTGAGCCCATCCTCCACATTGATCCTCAAGCGAAGAACAGTTTGTAGACAATATCATCAGTGAAATGTTTCGTCTACATGAATAGAAATTCAAACTTTATCTTGTGGGTAGGAGATGTCATTTCATTGGCAGAGTTCTTGTCTAGCATGCCTGAGGTCCTGTACTGAATAAATCCGGAGTGCCGGCGCACTCTACACATTTGAGTTAGGAAGATCAGAATTTCAAAGTCATCCTCGGCTCCATAGCCATTCTGTGATTAGCTGAAATTCATGAGATATTGTCTTAAAAACAAAATGAAAATTAATCAACAAAATACACAAAAAACAAAGTAAACTTCAATTTGTATTAATATACTTTTGGTTGAACTAAAAGTAAGTCAAACTGATATTCTGTAATAGGAAAACCAGAATTGAATATATCAAAATGAAAGAAATTAGAGAAATTATGTTAATCTTAGTATTTTCTGTATTATATTTATTCTTAAAAAGTATACCACACAAGTAGATGAAAATATTAAGTACACTGGTAATCTTATATTAGTTTATATTAGTTAAATATTGAAATGCTAATTAGCATAAACTAATACATTAAAGGCAAAACTCACTCTCTTGACCTTCTGTCAGGGGTTAAGTTTTAAATGACTTCATGAGATTGTTTTTGAACATTAATAAATTTGCATTCAGAAAAACATCCATATGCAGCTGTTGAAAGATGAAAATTTTGGCTTCTCTACAACATGGAACTAATCTTTGAATATTATTATGACATACCTTGGGTTTAGCCACCTGTTCACCCAGACTCAGGTTCTACTGAGCAGAAGTCATAGCAATCAGGTGCTTCTGTTAGCTTTCAATATCCACTGAAGGGATGCAAAGTGATGCCAGACTGTGGATGACATCAACATCCACACATAATGACACAAATGTGCATGTACCCTCGTATGCTTATGGACACATATATGCATATACATGCTCACAGATCAGGGCATATCCGCCCTTCTGTTTCCATTTTTAAGAAGAGGGACTAATTACAATTAAATAATCATGTAAGTTTAAACAAACTAAAGAAACATACCATAATTCTGAAGGAAATCAGGTAAAAGGGAAATTTCAGTTAACTGAAACTTGTCAGTTTCACAAAAAGGAATATCATGATTTCAGTTACTTGTAGTGCAGCAGCCAGTTCTCATAATCACACTGGTGTCATTATATTTGTAACATGTTCTTTAACTACTTCTAGTGGCTATATATCTCATTTCTTTTTTTTTTAAAAAAAAACAACTTTATTGTTGTTTTTTTAAGTTTTTTTATTAGTGTTAAAAGAAAAATTTACATTTACTCCCCTTGTTCCCGGCTCTCCCGCTCCCCCACTACCCAACCACCCTCCCCCTGCCTCCCTAAGATGGGGCAGGATACCCTGCCCTATGGGAAGCCCAAGGCCCTCCCCCCTCCATCTCTATCCAGGAAGATGTGCATCCATATAGAACAAGTTCCAAAAGGCCAATACATTCAGAAGAGCTAGGTCCCAGTGCCATTATCATTGGTTTCTCAGTCAGTCCCCACTGGCAGTCACATTCATAGGGTCCAGTTAGGTCACATTATATCTCATTTCTTTTGTATGTTTATGTGATATTGATTACTTATCCGGATTGATATGGGAACAAGGCTGTCCATAATTATGATCTCAATAAAGACTGGTCCTTTTACTGACATTTTGAAATTGTTGCCAAGGTAAAACTGGCTTCTCAGTGACTTTTGTAGTCTTAGACATTATATTTCAATTTTCCCTCAGTCATCTGTGTATTTGATTTCACTTTGAACTCTGTTCCTCAAGCATTTCAAAATAAGAAAGGCTAATGGCTGTGCTCTTACAGAGAGGGACAATTTGAATGAGCCAATGTTAGCTATCTGTCTAGTGCTCTGTAGCACTCCTGAACTGCATCTCCCAAGGCAGCATTACATCAGACACAGAAGAAAACAGAATTTAAGGAAGTTCCTTAAACTTCTTATTTCTGGAAAGTTCCATTTCTCTTCATCATATTCCACTACTACAAACTCATAAGAACTGTACTATCCATAGCCTAAGGGACCAGTTCCATGAAATAAACTATAGGAGATTATTATATTCTTTTGCCCGTAAACTCCCCAAAGCAATCCCAATTGTGTGGTATAATTTCAGCCAAATACTAGAGATCTAAATCATAAAGACATTGATGCTTTAAACTGAGAGAACAGTCAACTGACTGCTTTCTTCTAAGTGAACCAATGAACAATATGATATAGTTAAGGTATTTTATATTGCCCTGGGTTACATCCATAAGAATTAAATATAAGTTCTAAAAAGAATAAACCATGGTCCAGGGAAACAGGTAAACAATTTTCAGACCACACTCCTCTCCTCTCCTCTAAATTCAGTCAGCTACTGTTATACTCAGCCTTGTAGCCAACCACTTGCTGCATCTTCTCTCATGTCTCTGCTCCCATGTCTAGCTGATCATGCAAAATTTCTCTATGGCCTTCTCTTCATCACACCAACCTTTTGTCTCAGCCCCCAATTTACACAGAGACTACCTGAAAATTTGTCCAAATTAGTCAGGGAAGCATGTAGAAATCTTCAGAGTTCACTCTCCCTCCTGTCTTCCACTTATCATCACTCCGTCTCATCCCCAGCTCGGTATCATAGTACTAGATAGACTTGGTCATTCAAAAAAAAATTGCAGGTTAGAGAACTGGAAACGATTTTTACCTACATATCAATTGAGGGCTAATATCCAAAATACATAAAGAACTCAAAACACTAGACATGAAAAATCAAATAAACTAATTAAAAAATGGGATAGATTTGAAAATAATGCTCAATAGTAGAAACTCAAATAGGTGAGAAATTCTTAAAGAAATGTTCAGCATCCTTAGTGTGAAACACTTAAAGAAATGTTTAACATTCTTAATCATCAAGAAAATGCAAATTAAATCTACTTTGGTATTTTATCTTTTATCAATTAGAGTAGCCAGGATAAGTAAAATAGAAGACAGCACATGATGGCAAAAGTACGGAGTAATGAAAACATCCATTCCCTTTTGGTGGGAATGTAAATAGGTAACCAGACTATGGAAATCAGTGAGCAGTTCATCAGAAAGATGACAACCTATCTATGTGAAGATCTTGTCATATTATTTTTGGGCATATAAACAAAGATGCTTCAACTTACTACAAATGAACTTTCTCAACCATGTTCATTGTTGCTCTAAAATCTTTATCCCTCAAGGAAATGCAATTAAAATTGACTCTGAGATACCAATTACACCAGTCAGAATGACTAAGATCAAAAATGCCAATGATAGCTTATGCTGGAGAGGATGCAAAGTAAGGGGAACACTCCTCCATTTTTGGTGGGAATGTAAACTGATACAGCCACTTTGGAAATCAGTAAGGCAGTTTCTCAGGAAACTGGAAATCAATCTACCTCATGACACAGCAGTATCACTTTTGGACATATACCCAGAGGATGCATAGTCATACCACAAGGACATTTGCTCAACTATGTTTATAGCAGCATCATTTGTGATAGTCAGAACCTGGAAACAACATAGATGCCTCTCAACCAAAGAAAGGATGTAGAAAAACTGGTACATGATGGAGTAATACTTACTGGTACACAAAAAAACTATGACATATTCAAATTTTTTTCTCCTTTTTTTATTGTTAAAAGAAAAATTTACATTTACTCCTCTTGTTCCCGGCCCTTCCGCTACTACCCCACCGCCCTCCCCCTGCTTCCTT
>JAQHUG010000197.1:490457-501951 GCA_028555095.1 Dicrostonyx torquatus
CAGCTTTGCTTCTTGTGCTTTCTCTTTGGGTCTTTTGTTTGTTCATTTTTTTATTTGATTTACATTTTTTACTTATTTTATTTTATTATTACATAAATTCTGCTTTCTAAAGAGAGTAATGGTGTGGATCTTCTTCGGAGAGGAGGTTGGGAGAAATAGGGAGAGGCAGAACTGTAATCAAAATTTAATAAATGAGAAAGCCTATTTTCTAGGCTGAGTATAGATACAGAGGGAAATGCCTTGGTGCTGTCTCACATGTTGTGACAGACTTTGTTGACATCCCATAGGAGGCCTCACCATCTCTGGGGCATGGTATGGGGAGAAGGTGAGGGGGAGCGAGAGTATATGAGGGAGAGAGAACTGGGATTGGTATGCAAACTAAGACTGTCTTAAAATTTTTTAAAAAGGAGTCATCTAATAGAACAGAAAAGCAGAAAAATCTACTTTCAATAAAAGAAAAAAGAAAAACAAGTTTGATTAAGAATAAGTTATAGCTATTGACTTTGGAATTAACTGTAAAGAGTATGTGTTATATAAACATATAATATGAATGTATAATATACTTATATTTGTAAGAAATTATTATTACAAAAATACCAAGTGCACAAAAAGGAATTATTATTGTCAGATACAGAAGGGAATGAGAACATCCAAATCTTCCCCTTCTAGAAACTGTTCTGAGCAGATCTGGAATACAGGGCTTGTGTTTACTGAGTCAGAAAGGAATTCTTTTAGGATCTTCTCATGATGTCTCCATCATGTCTAGGCATCTTCCCTGCACTAGAAATGTTTTAGTTTCTGCAGTCATTCTTTTATTTTGTTTTTTTCTTTCATGTTGCTTTTGAGATAATTAATTGCCACATTTTTTCCTTTCCCTCCTTTCAAAACCTCCCATATTCCCTCTCATGTTCTCTTTCAAATTTATGTCCTTATTTTCACTAATTGTTTTTAAGGTCATATATCTATATGTATATACATATACATTCCTGAATGTAGTCTGTTCAATTTATAAAATATTACTTTTATGTATGCTTGCTGGGACAAACAACTATGTGGCTTACTCTGCTCTGGAATGGACAACCTCTTTCATTCTGAATGTTTCTCAGTTGCTTGTAGTTCTTTGTATAAGGTTGAGACATCATGAACTTTGCGGTGTCTAATTTGGCATGGTCATTGGTGTCATACTTGCCTGCCTTCTTTCTTCACTGAATATGCTCTTATAGGTTATAACTGTAAACCCTAAATAGTCTTTATCTGCAAGCTGATTGGCAATATAGTTTCATTTATGTTCAGTTACTTTCTTACAAATTTCCAGCGTCTTTAAGTGAAGACTATAACTGTGGAAATAATTATTAAACACAAGTAGACAGACATTGCTGGCTAGAAAATCCTGGCACCCCTCTGTTGGTGTTCCATGATAATTCTAGGAATGTGAGCTTTCCACATTGATTTCTGATAAAACTTATATGGGAAGAAAGGAGTTGGTTTCAAAGAGAATAACAAAATTATCTAATGCAGTATACTTATACATAAGCCATTTCTACTCATGCACCCAAGCTTGGCAGACAGATATTTGAAATGTCAAAACACTGTTAAGGTTTGTTACTCAGATAGTTTTTTTTTTTTAACAACTTGACACAACTCAGATACCTGGGAAGCAGGAAGCTCAATTGAGGAATTGCCTGCATCAGATTGACCTGTGGGCATGTTTCTGTGGCTTTTTCTTTATTAATGATTGTTGTTGGGACATGATTATTTTAGACAGTGCCATCCTATCCAAATGGTCATGAGATGTGGGAGAAATCACACTGAACAAGCCATGAAAAGCAATCCAAGCATTTTCTGCTTCAGTTTTAGCCTCTGGGATACTGCTTGAATTCCTGCCCTGATTATTACTTAGTACATTAAATTGTAAGCCATACAAACATTTTCCTCTTTCTTTCTTTCCAATGTTGAATTTGGCCAATATTTTTATCAGCAATGGGAAAGCTGGTTTTTCCAATCAGTGGTTCCTCATTCCACTCAGAAAAGAGTTTATTTTTCCTATATTTCCCAACCAGACCATCATTTACATAAGTTAAGGCAGTAACTCATGGGAGGATATAGAGGCAGAAGTAATAGAGGAATGCTGTATACTTGTATACTATCCACAGTTTTTCTCCCACAACCCAGTACCCTATGCCTAAGGGTGGCCCCACCCACAGTGGGCTAGACTCAAAAACAAATACTTTACTTACATTTTTGCTTTGTCAACCAAATAACTCCAAGTAGAAATACTGAAAAATGTTATTTACTTCAAATTCATTTTGATATAAAACAGTATTATTTTTTATAACAGTTCTATTTCCAGTGGTAAATGAAATACTCATTATTTCAAATATAGCAATAAAATATGTTTTCAACAATTTACTGAAGCTGCGCATTTCCATAAATCATTGTTGCTGATGGAAAACATAGCACCAACCTAAGTTGTTCTTGGCAAAGGCTGACTTTGTTATATGAGACCAATAAGTATACTATATTTTCAATAGTGGAACCAATGTACATGCATAGCACTTTGTCTCTAAAGGAATTTAGCATAATTATGTCTGGATTATTGTTATCTCAATAAAACATTCTATCCTACTAGACTTAACCTCCTTTAGGATGCTGTTTCTAGAACCATATTAGAAGACATCAAAAGTATTTGTCTAGAGGCAATTGCTACAGCCAAATGCATATCTATGCATCAACTTTTAAGAAATGTCAATACTGACCTCTGAACATGATAAAGACATTTCTGTGGCTTTTATCAATGCACTGTAATAGGGTTTTTCTTTCTTTCCTTTGTAAGAGTTATAGATGGAATCTTATTGATATTACCTCTTACCTATATTGCAGGGGTTGTTCTAGGCTAAAAGTATTAAAAAATGAATTCATGAATAATTACTGCAAATATAGTGTGCTAAATCTTTAAATACTGCTACTATGGAGCTCTATCAAATTTTACCTGCTCCATTTCAACAATTTATTTATTAAAATATTTTTGCTTTGTCATTTAATGAATACTTTACCCAGTTCTCTACTTACACATGAATATCCTCTTCTGTTTTCTGTCTAAGTGTAACTTTATTATCCTGTGACTGAGGAGTTCCATTTTCTCTCATGATAGTAACTGACAAACATTTAGTTTGGTGAAACAAAAGTATGTGTTTCAAAATCATTAAATATCTACAGTTAATATTGTGCCACCAAGTAGAATAAGAATTGAATGTTATGATATGTTAAAAATTGAACAGATATGATAATTGATTATTTATAAGCTATTGACTCTTTTCATAAAAAATATTTATTGCATTAAGGATACATATTTGTGGTGACTTTTTGATGATTTGTCCCTAGCAGATAACCATGTTGCAGATACCAACAGTACAAAAACGTGAAGCTGATACCACTGTAACAGGTTTGATTAACATATAGTTAGTAAGCCTTGCTGTGGTCTATGCTGAATAAGATTAACAGCAATCAACTCTGCTAGCTCTGGAGAGAGAGCATAATACCAGAGTAACATGCATAAATTAATGGTACTTCTTTAAAAAATGTGTGTATATGTGTGTATCAGTGTGTGTTGATGAGAATCATACTCAGGCCTTTTGTATGCTGGTGACACACTCTAAAACTGAGCTACACCTTCAACCTAAAGGCAATACTTGGAGAAATCATGACTGAAAGTACATAATCATGTATGTCTGAAGCTATACAGATTAAGAACACATTTCTCTCCATGAAGGATGAGACTAAAATATTATTATTTTGTATAAATTGCTCAGAGAGAGAGAGAGAGAGAGAGAGAGAGAGAGATGAATGGGGAAAGAACAACATCGCCTATCTATCATTGCCTATCCATGCTTATATGTTATCTAAAGTATTCTTCCTAGTATAAGTATCCAAGGTCCATTCCTTCATTTGCTCATTACTTTATATGCATATTATATAAACATGGTTTTAGAGTTCAAATAAACAGAAATGAAAAAGTAAACACATTTTCTTCCACTGTGGATCAACATTCCAGAAGGGAAAAACCAATGTTCAGGGGAAAAACATAATTCATTTGTAGTAAATCATATGGTGAATGAAGGGTAGGACTGAGAGCAAAAGAAAAGTTAGGAGTTACTACATTTTTATTGAGGAACTACAGAATGTCATCTTCTGGCCATGATGCAAATGTTCTAGTCATGAATTCATTGCAGTTACACTTGCCTGCATTGAGTTTTCACAAGGACCCTTTAAACAGCCAACCATGGATGGAGGAGAGGTTCAAGAGGTCCTTCTGGCCTCATTGAACTGGAAGCTGCTGAAAGATTCTGTGTAATGAAAAGTCACCGTCATCATTTAAGTAATGGCTAGTGAACTGAGAAGTCTCCAAATGCAGACAGATGGTGCTGTTTAAATACACTGGTTTTCAAAATAGAACCAAAACAGATGAGAGGAACAGGAACTTGTATGGAAAAAAAGTGACTTTATAAGGTAGGAAGGAGAAAAGGAAAAGTATGAGGTCATAACTTACCTACATGGAAGAATGCCTAATCTACATATAAGAAAACACCAAACCAAACAACAAAAATAAAGTGGACATGTCAAGATTACTAAGATGATGAAATACAAAGCATGAAAGAAGCAAGTCTCATTGTTAATGAACTACTAACTAAAGAATGGTGTGTTTATTTGAGTTTTTAATCTTTTGGATGCTGGAGAAAACACAGAATGCAAAAATCTAAAGAATAATGTGAAGAGCAGTTAGTGATGTGAGATTCCCCTCTGTATGTTGTGAATACCATTAGTGAATAAAGAAACTTTCTTGTCCTGTTGAATCGGCAGAACATAGGTAGGTGGGCAAAATGAAACTAAATGCTGGGAGAAATGAGGCAGAGTCAGGAAGATGCCATGGAGTCCCACCAGAAACAGATGCCGAAATGTTAGTCGGTAAGCCAGTCATGTGGTAATACACAGATTAATAGAAAAATGTCAAATTAATATGTAAGAGTTAGCCAAAAAAAAGCTAGACCTAATGGGCTAAGCAGTTATTTAAATAATATAGTTTTTGTGTTATTATTTCAGGTCTGAGCTGCTGGGTAGCTTGAAAACAAACAAGCTGCCTCCTTACAACAAATTAAGGGAAAGGAAGTAGGAGGTATGATGGGTGATCATCTTATACAATCCTTTTGTATTATTTTGAGGTTATCTTTCAATTCACATAATATTCTCCTGTGGACAGAGATTTCTGTCCAGCCTGGTTTCCACAGCCATTCAGTCCCAAAGAAATATACAGAGGCCTACATCAATTATAAAGTAGTTGGCTTATTAGCTCAGACTTTCGCATTAACTAATTCCTATATCTTACCATAATTACCATAAATCTGTCTGTGTTAGGCACATGGCTTTGTACCTTTATCAGTGAGGCTACCTCTGTGTCTGGGTGATGACTGCAGACTAAGCCTTTCCTCTTCCCAGAATACTCTTGTTCTTGTTGCCCCACCTATACTTCCTACCTGGCTACTGGTCAATTAGCGTTTCATTAAACCAATACAATTGACAAATCTTTACAGGGTACAAGACCAGTGTCCCACAGCATTCACCCATTTCAATATTAAAAATTGATAGATCTGATTTATTTTATGGAGGAGGAATTCTGTAATGATCAAATGCCACACTTTTCTCTTTCCTTTATATAACAGATATAACTTTTAATAACCATTTTCCCCCAAGACACCGACTATGATATCAAAGACATTTCCTTGAAGTTGACATTGTCTTCATGGGTTTGCCTCTTCTAGATATTTAAAAAACAATCATGTGTATTCTTGCCTTTTTGTCCCTAGATTTACTTTTATTTCTTTTTGTTTTTTTAATTGATATTTATCGAACTCTATATTTTTCTCTGCTTCCCTCCCTGACTCTCCCCTCCCCACTTCGACCCTCTCCCAAGGTCTCCATGCTCCCAGTTTACTCAGGAAATCTTGTCTTTTAATAACGATTAAAGTTATATTTTAGGTCTATAATGTCTCAGTTCCTTATTCCAGTTTACAATCCTTTTAAACTGTCATGGAAAACACTCAAAATGTATTGGTTTTGGTACTGTTTGTCTATTCTGGACATGATTTTCTGGGTAGATGAATAATTTGCGAAGATTTCTCTTATTCTGTTGTACTGTCTTGTTTAATCTCTTCAAGCTTTCATTGTCACAACTTATAGTGCAGAATCAGTAAATTTTCATTTCAAGGAATTCCTGTTCATTTTTCTCTTAAGCTGATACTTTTAGACATGCAAAACCACTGAAAGCTCCAAGAGGAAACATTGCTTCTTATGTTTTCTAAACATTTTACAATTCAGATTTTATGTATCATTAGGTGTATAGTTAATTTTAGTTGATTTTACCAAACTAAGATACAGATCAAGCATCATTCATTTTCAGGGAGATACTCAGGTTTCTTAAAATCACTCACTGAAAATTCTACTGTTTCTCCAACCTAATGATCTTAGCACTATTAAGAAATACCACTGACAAGAGAAATAGATGTAACTTTCCTCTTCATTCTACTTGAGTAGTTATCTTTGTCAAAGGCATTCTGCTTTGAGTGCTAGAAATTTAAAGTTCAGGGCAAGCAAATGATTGCTATTTTCTCTTAAGAATTTTAAGATGGGCATGAGATTTAAACTGAGATAAGACAGGTAAGCAACAGAAAAAGACATATGAACACACATAAATTTAACTGGACACAGATGATATAATAAAAACATATAAACAAAAAGAGGTGAGAAATTTGAGTGTTTTCCATGACAGTTTAAAGGGATTATTGTGCTAAACTGAACTCAGAAAAAAAAGAAAGAAAGAGGAAAAGAGTTATTATATACTGTTGCTTTACTACAGTTTTCCAGTGCTCTACTGAGAATTTTCCTTTTCTCCTAGCAGATAGATAGTATATTTACATGGAGTTAGAATATATTATTTAGTGAGAGATAAAAGTGAGATGAGTTAGAGTACAGTTCTTATATCTTCTGTCAGGTATTTTTAGTTAATAGAAATTTGTTTGCCAAACTTCTGAGTTTTGTGATACATATTCTATCACTTTCCACTATGGCTTAGAAATGAGAATGCTTGAGTCACTTAGCATTGTCTTTTGTCAAGACATTTTGGCTATTCTCCCTTCCATAGACACATTTGTTATCTACTCATGTCTCTGAGTTTTCAGAACAGTTTGTCAATTTCTGTCAAGGAGATGGGATTTTCATAGAAATCTCCTTGAATGTTAGGATCACTTTTGGGAGTGATTACTTTAATGATATTAAGTGCTTCAATCCATTGACAACATGATCATCTATTTATTTAATGACTTTAGAACTATTCCCAGCACTTTTAGTTTTATATATATATATATATATATATATATATATATATTACTAAATTCATTCTAAGAATTTACATTTTTATAAATTATAAACAAAATTGGTTTTCTTAATTATTCACCTCTAATCCATACAACTGATTTCCGTAGAGTGATTATAACTGTTAAATATGGCTAAACTTGTTTATTCCACAGAGATATTGGTAATAAATTCCGTAGGCTCTTCAATATACATACTAAGGTATTTTGAAAATAGAGAATTTTAATTATCATTTTATTGCTTATGAACTCTTGCTAAAACTCAAGTATGTTTTCAAAAGAAGTGAGAAAGGTATGCCTCTGTTGTCTTTTCCTGGTATTGATTAAAAAGCATTTCTGCCTTTTAAATAACATTTAGTTTTTCTGTTCATTTATTTTGCAGTTCGGTGCAGAGAGTGTCAGTGTGCTAGAATATGTGGGTGTAGGCCAGAGAACAATTCGAAGACTGGGTTTGTCCTTCATCTATTTGGGTATTGGGAATAAAACTTAGTTCATTAGTCCTGGCAGAAAACACCCTTCCCTGAAGAGTCATGTTGCCGGTTTCAATTTCTTTTGTCATTAATAAATATCAGCTGCATAACTTACTCTATATATTTAGAAACTGTGATCAGGTGGAGAAAGTTCCCTTCAATTTCCAGTCTGTGGAGTGTTATGGAAAGTCATTAGGCGTGCTCCATTGCCTTTTCTGTATCTATTTAGGTAATCATAACACTTTTCCATTAATCTAGTAATAAATTAATAAAGTGACTTTTCATTAGTTCATTCATTTTCATTAGTTTATTAAATAATCTTACCTTGTTGGAGCAAATCTTATTTCTTCAAAGGTGACAGGGCTTTCTAGATTTAAATTTGCTGATATTTGCAAAGAGAATTTTGCACATGAGTCATAATGGATGTTCACTTCTTAATATCTTTGCTTGCTGTGTTTATATTTTTTCATTACAGTTACCAAGTATTTTTATGTATTCATTATCTAGACATTTTGAAGAGTTTATGAAGGTTTTCTATTGAATCTTTCTTAAAATATTCAATAGAATTTTCCAGGTATGCCACAGGGGCATGTGTTTTTCTGAGTGGGAAGTTTTAGAATTCCTAACTAGCTTCCTTAGATATTGTATATCTATTCATCATTTCAAATTGTTACTTTTGAATTTCTTTTTCTACTTCCAGTTATGTATGTGCTCTATTAATTTTGAAATTCTATTCTTAGGTATGCATACACATGCAAATAATTGACGTATTTAACATCATTAAGCTTCCCAGTAATAGTATGGTTAAAATATATTTTGAGGCTTTCAAGAGCTCCTATATTATTATCTATAAAACAAGCAATTTCTTTGTTTTTGTTTTGTTTGTGACATTTAATCTGGGGTGGATTTTTAAATTTTTATTCTGTTAAAACAGAATTTTATTGATATGACTTATCTTAAATTGAATATTGCCCTCTGTTGTATTGAGTGGTTTGCTTAGTTTCATGGTGATGGCACAGTATTAAGCAGTGGACAAAACCAATATAACTCGAAAGTATAATAAAAGTAAAACAGTAACTCAGGACCTTAGATTATGCTAACATAGAACATATTCATTTATTTTAGCAAGTATTCCACACCCATGTCAGGAATGGTAAACGGGAAGCTAAGGATAGAATATGAAGAAGAATTTTAAAGCTCTATTTCCCTCATAATTTTTTGATAAATTAAAATTGTTCAAAAATGTTAAGCAATAAATTAAAAATTGCTTTGCTATAAATGTTGCTTGTTTACTGCAGTATTATTACTTAAGACTGAATTCTTCTTTCTTTTTGTCAGTAATTTTGTTCTTTCACAGTGGTATGCATATACACTTTGACTTGTTGTCCCTCTTCTCTATACTCTGCCCTTTTGCCTCCTGTCCACAAATACTTTCCACAAAATTTTAGTTGTGGCTTTGTCTAGAGTTCTGCAGACCAGAATCAGAGCTCTGTGCAGTTCTGAGTTTGGAAATAACCATCAGAACTGTTGGGCTCCCCAGTGACTCATCTCTATGACTTATCCACTCTTATAATCTAAAATCTGCCTATGAGAACAAATCAGCAGTATGTGGTAGGGCAGTATGGGTTCCTTTCCTCTCCATGGCTCTTTGTTATGATAACTAATTTTTCTGGGCCAATAAAACTTCCTACCCAGAAAACACATCTGTGACTTAACTGGAAAATTCTATTGAAATTTTCATTTCAATAGGAAATCTTCATAAAAATCTTCAAAATGTCTAGAGAATGAATACAGAAAAAAATTCTTGGGCTTTCCATGTTCATTCCCAATTTAGGAGATGGTGTTTTGCATTCTCTCTCCTCATCCTCTGATTGATATTTATGCCCCCACTTTGGTAATGTTTCCTAAGTCTAACAATAGTGATATAAATGTCATCTTGGAATAACCCCACAGGTTTTGTAGATTCTCGGCATCTTTTCAAAATAGAAGTTTTTGTCTTTATTTCTAGCCTCTGTGAGGAGAAACTTTGCTATTTCAGGTAGAGAAATCTTGTGGTTACATGTATAGATATTTAGGGGTTGGCATGATACCATGTCAATTAAGGTTACTTCTTAATATTCCAAGTCATTTAAATTTATACTGAAACATAATTTTTGTGGATTAACACACTTTTGGTGATCATTTATAGCTAATTAATGCTTTAGAATCAATAGTGATTAAGCAATCCTTAAAATAACCATTCAGTTACAATAATTTGATAGAAATATATCTATATAACTGTTTTTCTCTATTTGAAAATAAACTTATAAAGATTATGATAAGAAAAAGTTTATATGCAGTACTCAGACATGATACTGAACTCCACCTTAGCTAAGAAAATTTAGGGTCTTGGTTCTACTTCACTATAAAGTAATACAGACATGCTTAAAGATAATTACAAGTAATCATAACAAGCATTAAAACATTTCCTGATATTCAAAAATTATTTTCTAAAAAAATATTTTCTGCTTTTCAAGTAAGATAGTATTGACTAACAGATAATATGTCTGTATTTATAGTCATTTTAAAAATCTGTTTGTCTCTTAATTGTTATTAAGGTGATTTTAGAGTTTTCCATAAGTATTTCCTAGTGAACACTGGCAACATTTAGATTTACATAGTTCTAGGCCAAGTTGTTAAATTAAACTTGGTCATAACTGACTAGAAGAATTATTCTCTAATGGAACTGTGGTGCACAGTACATATAACATGTTAAATACGCTTAGCTGCCTCCACTAAAAAAAAAAGTCATACTCCCTTTAACTCAAGTGTTTCTGAACCTATTTAGCCATACAGCTTCTATTTATTCCTCATTAAAGAATGCTTTTTCACGAGGCCGGGCAGTGGTGGCGCATGCCTTTAATCCCAGCACTCGGGAGGCAGTGGAAGGCAGATCGCTGTGAGTTTGAGGCCAGCCTGAGCTACAAGAGCTAGTTCCAGGACAGGCACCAAAGCTACAGAGAAACCCTGTCTCAAAAAACTAAAAAATAAAAAAAAAGAATGCTTTTTCTCAGTTTAAGGACAGCATGTGCTCCATGGACACATTTAAGGACATCCTACTCCTATTAAGTATTTTTTATTTAAAATTTGAGAGATGAAAAATCCAAATAAGTTAGAACATAACAAAAAGTGAATTGGAGAGTCATCCCAAGTCATGAAATGACCTGCTAAGATACTTGAAACAATTTAAATCTATTCTTTGCTCAATCTACTTCACCTTCTGACTCGTTCTGTTTTGTTATAGTGAAAATGTCCAATACCTAAAAATGTGTGCTTTTGAAAGACATGTTAATTTTGTTATATTTAAGTTTAATATGGATGTATATGTTTTTGTTCACTTATTAAAGCTTGCTGTGAATGTTTACATCTTTATATTTTTGCTATGTCTTGTATTTTATTCTTTGTGTTTATGTACCTGAAACTTACATTTATTTATGTCCTAATAAGACCACAGCATTTATGTCTATATACTACCTAAACAAGAATGCCATTTTAAACTCACTAAATTTTGATATTATTTATTAGGGGAATACATAAAAATGGGGATAAGAAACATCTTGTCAC
>JAQHUG010000197.1:588747-614547 GCA_028555095.1 Dicrostonyx torquatus
TCAGAGGGGAATCTGACATCATTTGTGTATCCTTAGGATTACTAATTCACCCCCTACCCTTTCTGATCTTCAATCTGTTTCCTCACTAAAAGCTTTAACTCCCATATAAAGCACAAATCCCCCATCTCTTTTCATATTTCCTATATATGATACCTGCTCCACAGGAAATACTTATGCCTCATAAAGTGAACAAACCAAAAATTAAAAAAATAACTGTGGGGAATATTAGTCACAGAAGGGAATCTATCAGTGTTGTTTCCTAAATTATGATGGTCTTAAACTACATCCCAAGTAATTATATTTATACCCAAATATTTATGCTGCTCTCAAATTTGGTCAGAGAAAACCTAGCAATGGTGGCTCATGTCTTTAATCTCAGAATTTGGGAGGCAGAGACATGATGGTTTCTGTGAGATTGAGGCCAGCCTGGTCTAAAGAGTTAGCTTCTGGACAACTAGGATTATGCAAAGAAACTCTGTCTTGTAAAAAAGAAAGAATGAAAGAAGGGGAAATGGAGAAAAGGAGGGAGGAAGGGACAACTTTGGAGATTCTCTATGCAGTAGGCAGTGGTTATTGCAGAGTTTGATAGCTGATCAAAGTGCCAAATATAGTACATGGATCCTCTGTATATCAATTTTTTACCATTCAAAGCTCAGGGACTTAGAGGAAAGGGGGACAGAAAGAATACAAGAGAGAAGAGGACAGGAGAGCTGTGAAATGACCACCTCTGGACATGACATAGTTGCTGCATAAGAAGTCACAACTGAGGTAACCAATAGAAGTCCTTCACAAGATTAAGCTAGTATACATTCCAGCATGTGTGACAAAGGAAATTTTAAGTTCTTCCTGTTCCAAGAGGAATAATTAGTAGTTGATGATGCTGAGGGTTGAGGGTCAGAGTCTATTGGTGATGTGATAAATTGCTCATTTCTTAGTGGATGGTGTCACACTTACATGCATATATACATTACTAATTGTATTTTAGCTTATTAATAGCAAAAACAAGTAAATGTGAATTTGAGATGGACATGGGTGAAAAGTATTAATGGAATTGGTGAAAGGTATGTTGGGTGGATATGATAAATGTACATTGAAAATATATGAAATGTTCAAACAATAAAAATACATTATTTAGAAAGAAAACAGACCAATGTACACACAGACAAATAATCAAAAATAAATAATATTTAAAGAATCTCTACTTGTTTGTAAATGCACACATAATTAAAAATTTAAAAAACTAAAACGAATGCAAAAATAGTTTGCTGTTAATCATTAATCTAAGAAGCACTTTCTAAAGGCAAATAATTTTTTATTATTTATTTTACTTTTTGAGATTATAAAATAATTTCTTCTTGTCTTTTACTTTTTACTCCTCCCAAACCCTCCTATATATCATTATTGTTCTCTTATATTCTTTATTTATTATTTTTGTTACATATATGAATTATTCATATAGAATTCGATTATATAGAAATTGAGGTAGAGATAAATATTCCTATTCAGTCTATAAAGTGTTACTTTTTTTGTTTTTTCTGACACAGAATTTCTCTGTGTAACAGCCCTAAATGTCCTGGAACTCACTTTGCAGACCAGGCTGTCCTCAAACTTACAGAGATCCTCCTGCTTCTCCCTTCCGAGTGCTGGGATTGAAGGAGTGCACCAACACCACTTGGCTAGAGTGTTACTTCTATGTATGTTTTCAGGACTGAGTTTTTGGTATGGGATAACCAATTAGTGTGCTTTTCTATCAGTCAAACTTTTCTTCCTCCTCAGGTGCAGCAGTGACAATATGTCTCTAATTGATCTTAAGATTCACTTCCTAAGAGGAGAATCATGTCTGGTACTGAAAAAGTAACCAACTGCTCTCTCTTAAGGTAGCAGGGGGAGGGAAGAGGGGTAGTGGGAGGGTGGGGGAGGGTAGTGGGAGAGCGGGGGGAGGGACTGGAATAAGAGGAGAAAGTGTAAATTTTGGAATGGAAAAAAAATAAAAGGAAAAAAAAAAAAGAATAGCCAACTGCCCAAGGCTAGCGAAGACATGGACCTTGAAGGAGAACCTAAGCTCTCACTTATTATTATTAAGCCAGCATATTCTCTGAATGCATTCTAAATCTCTGCCTTTATACTCACAGATAAAAACTAACCACTTGATTAAGAAAATTTCTATTAAAAAAGACTGATATCATTACAGAAAACCACAGCAAATCATGTTGCAGAGTTCAGAGCTCAGTCCCAACAGAAACAGCTTCAAGATGTTTTCTTTCTAACACTGATCTTTCAAATGAAGTTATATTGAAAACACCATCTTGGTGAGACTGGTAATCTTAAGCTATAAATAAGTTCTTTTTATCACAGTTGTTTCAGTTTAAATATTCAGCATTCTTTACCACATGGTGAAATGCACTTCTCTATCTGCACACTGCTAAATATTGTTGTTGAAATATAGTCTGTTTTTTTTCACAACTGCCAAATGTGCCTTACTACATATTGCTAAAATATGACCTTCTGTAACACAAATAAACACTGTTGCTTTTTAAAAATAACAATAGCTGTTATACTAACAAGTAAGTGGCCTGTAATTTACCACGTTTTCGACAAAGAATGCAAGGACACTGCTAAACAAGCCCAATACCAAATAGGTTCTTCCAGGTAGTCTCCAAGAAATTCTCATGACACAGTTTCAATAAATATATTTTCATAAATATATATACTTTTCAAACTTGGCAGCACATATTTATTTTTTTCATACACTGCAATTCCTCTCAAATACTATATGGTACAAAATTACAGACCTTGAGCCCTATACAGTAATGTAAAGGAAGTCAATTTGGGAAACAAATATATGGTCGCTGAACCTTGAATGACACGTGAACAGCATCAAGCATGTGTGTATGTGTGTGTGTGTGTGTGTGTGTTTGTATGTGCACTGTGTGTATGTGTACTGTTTGTAATACATCTTTTTAAGTGTGGGTATTTGAATTATATATTGCACATATATATGTTTTGCTGGATAATAAATGTATAGAAAAGTTAAAGTTCAGAAGCCGCTAGACTACTTAAAATAAAAATTATTAGAATACCGACAAAATAAGGCTTTGTCACAGTAAAATAATATTATTCTGTTGTTTATGGATAATGCTTGTAAAGAATAGTTACTAACTTAGATACAGAGTAAATGAACAACAAAAAGTAAAACCCATGATAAAATAATGGTGAAATATGAACATAATATCTAGTAAAAATTTCAGAAAACAACCACAGTTTAGAAAATTACTCATTTGTAAAATAAGAAGAAACTCAAATATAAGAAACAATTCTTAGTGATACTTAAAGAGAAACTTTTTCAATCATATTGAAGAATTAGAGGTGAGAAAAAGATAAAAGCCAAGATGAAAGATTAAAAAAATAATAAAAGTATAAAAGCTGTAATTTTCTGGTAAAAATATCAAAGATACAATTAAGTCAATACATACTTGATCAATGAAATGACAACTTTAAAATATCTTTATATAATTCCGGAAGATGAAATGAGATGGAATGTGATCATTATTTTGGTCAATAAAATTGGGGAATAAATGAAGATTAAAAAGTTGAATTAGCCATAGCAAGATTCTTCAAAAAAAATAAATTATCTTTGTGTGTATTGGGGAAAATATTTCAAGGGTGGAGGTTAGTAGAGCACAGCTGATGAAGCAGAATAATGAGGAAGGGAGGGTAGGGCAGAAGATAAAAACAGGTATATTTCAGGTCATCAGAAATCTTCACAGTCAGAGATTGTGTAGCAAAGTAGCATATTTGACCCAGCTTTACAGAAGTGAATAGAAATCGGAGGAAGAGAAATTATGCATTATTTATATATGTTATTTCACATTATTATGTGAAAGAACAGATGCACTAAAAGTTGTTTCAATCATCTATATACAAATTACACTAAGGTTATGAACCTAAAGAGAATAACAGCAACATAGGACAAGGTCTTTCAATTGATTTAAAAATATCTACTACACACTGATGGGACATTGCATTCATATATCTATAGTGTAATATAAAATAATAGAATAATATGGAAAGTTTCATGATAATACATGTATTTATATATGTTTTTCACCATATTAATGGTTGATGGTTAAAACTACCTATTTCTTGCTATAGAGTGATAAAATAGGTCATGTTCTGAGACAAAAATCTAATCTTGCTATCCTGCTAAAGTAACACAGCAATAAAACAATAAAATGATTCCTATTGACATTCTGTACCCATAGTTCATTGCCTTTCTCATCCCACATCAGAAAAGCTTCTTCTTTTTTTTTTTTTTTTTTTTTTTTTGGTTTTTCAAGACAGGGTTTCTCTGTAACTTTGGAGCCTGTCCTGGAACTAGCTCTTGTAGACCAGGCTGGTCTCAAACTCACAAAGATCTGCCTGTCTCTGCCTCCTGAGTGCTGGGATTGAAGGCTTGTGCCACCACCATTGGGCAAGAGAAGCTTCTTGTAGTAGACAGGAGTTAACACAGAAACTCAAAACTAAACAATTTAAAAGAGTTTGGAGTACTTAGACTTAAACAGTCTATTTTTCCCAAACCTTTTCTTCAAGTTTAGTGATCTATGTGAAACTCCAAAAGAGTTTCACTAGATATATAAAGCACATTCTAGGTTAATCTCCATTCCCAGTGGTAGCTGTATAATATAAAATTAACTCAGTATTTTTCAAATTTTTTTGTTTTATTTTCCTTATTTTAGCTATTGTTTAGCCCTTTAATCTTTTGCATGGCTTTGAATATTGTGGTTTTTGTGCTTGTTTGTCTTTCTGAAGAAAGCAAGGATTATTTTGGGGAGTTGGACGAAAAAATTTCAAAATATCTGAATCTATTTGAATTTTTGAATATATGGAAATATAATATTTTTTCTAAAAGTAGATGAACTTATCACACATAATTAAGAGCTGAACATTTCAAAAAACAGCACTGATATTTTGTACACACTCAAAGTCTTGTGAATGTACATTTCTTTCAATTTTTTGTTTGTTTGTGTGAGGGTGTTGGATCCTCTGTAACTGGAGTTATAGACAGTCTTGAGCTGCCATGTGGGTACTGGGAATAGAACATGAATTGTCCAGTCAAACAATTTTAAAGTTGAAAAATTTAAACATATGAGAAACGTGATATTTCAGCAGTAAATCTTCCTTGTAATTTTGAAAAGCTTTACTCAGTTTGATTATGCAGTGCTGAAGGTACTTGATCACAAATAGTACTAGAAACAAAAGCAAGTTTTTATTTCTAAAATGATTTTTATTCTTTGAGACATTTCATGTACATATATAATCAAACAGGATGATGTCCATGCTCCCTTCTCCCCTTCAAGTAACCCAAATATTCTCCTACACCTCGTTATTTGAACTTCTTGTCTTCTTTCCGTTTATTGATAACTCTCTAAGTTCAATTTATGTTGGCCATACATACATGGGTGTGGAGCCCTTGACAGGACCATGAGAAATCTACCAGTGGCCACATACTCAGAAAGAATGACTCTTCCTCCTCTAGAGCTATCATCTGCTAATAGCTCCTCAGTGCGGAAAGCCTAGTGAGTACTTTCCTAACCTACACTGGGATTTGAGATAGTCCTGTATTGTGCCGATCACCACATCTGCTGTGAATCACGTGTGTGTCACGAGTCGCGTCTTGTTCAGAAGACAGCAATTACGGGTCTCTATTGTTGCCCATTAGAAAACATGCAACTCTCACCTATGGTGACTGTAGTCCAGCTATAGGTATAAATTTAAATATTTAGAATACAATTTAAAAATAGGACAATATCTAAAAATCAATACAGTCCATCACAGGGCATCTAACTTCTGTAAACATGAACCTTTGACAAGGAGGAAAAGTTAGAAGTATAAACTGAATTAGCAATGTCTAGAGCTAAAATCATCAGAATGAATCTGCAGTAGATTAGGATATCTCCAAGACAAATTCAGGTAGCACATTCTTATTTCTCCTGCCCAAATACTCCATGTAAGCATGATTTTGCATTTGATTAAAAGACTATATGGCACCTCCATTACCACCCCATGAGATGTCCATCTGGCCCAATTCAAAAAGTGAGATTCATTTTAAAGCCTAACCTGAAGTTTAACTCCTGGATCAAAATGGGAAGTCACTTTGTACCTCTATCCCCACTCTTGAGCATATATTGTTGTAGTGTGTTCCTTTGGATACTCCCCAATGGCCTTGTGATATCATCCATGGAGAAATTGCAAGAATGTCATAACAGGGTTTCTTGTATTTCAGTCATTTTCCTATTCCTACTCAAAAGTAGGAATAGAAAAAAAAATCCTCTTCATGACATGGTGCAGGAGACTTGTCTGTTCAGTCAATCATGTTTTAAATAAATGCTGATTGGCCAGGTAGGAAGTATAGGCGGGTCAACCAGACAGGAAGTAGAGGCAGTGCAAGGAGAAAGTCTGGGAAGCTTCCCTGGCATTCCTGCGCAGACCACCAAGGAGGCAACAATGTAAGCAGCCCAGCTGAGAAAAGGTACCGAGCCATGTGCCTAACATAGATGGGTTAATATAAGTTATCAGAGCTAGTAAGAAGCCTGAGATAATGGGCCAATGAGTTAATAACCTAATGTAGACTCTCTGTGTGAATTTCTTTGGGGCTTGCCGGCTGTGGGGTATTGGGCAAGACAGAAACCGCAAGGAGCAGGACCCTCATGTTACAATGACAGCTTGTGGGAGCTCATGGACTCTGGATTCACAGCTTGGGAGCCTGCATGGTACCAAACTAGGCCTTCTGAATGTGAATCACAGTTGTGGGGCTTGGTCTGTCTGTGGAACCCATGGCAGTAGGCTCAGGATTTAGTTCTGCTGCATAAACTTTTCGTTTTGTGTCAGCCCATGCACTGTGGTGAGATACCTTACTCAACCTTGATGCAGAGGGCAGGATCATAGTCCTGTCTCAACTGGATATGACAGGCTTAGTTGACTCCCATGGGAAACCTTACCCTCTATGAGGAAAGGATCGTGGGTAGGTAGGGATGTGGGTGGGGAAGTAGGATGAGGGGTTGGGCAGAATTATGAATAGTACATAAAATGAATAAAAATTTAAAATTAAAATAAGAACTTTTCTCATGCTACTGCTGCTTTTGCCTCAAAGACTGTGTATCTAGAAGAGTAGATAAGGAAATCAACCTTTCAAACTCTAAGAAACTTTATTTTTAATTTCAAAAAACGTAATTCTCTTACTGAATGAAATTAGCCACCCACAGAAAAATGGATGAAATATTTGTTTCACTTTAAAAATAAATATTGCAGACTCAGAATAAGTGCCAAATTTTCTGCTATTTGCACAATCTTGATTCTTTAAAAAAAAAAGAGATGCAATTAGAAGCAGAATATTAGGGGAAAAAAGGAATAAGGCTAGGGGATGGGGTACAAGACAGTGTAGCATCAGGTGTTTTTGATCAAAGCAACTGATACACATTGTGAAGATGTCATAATTAGTCAAATTGGTTTATACAATTAGCTCTCCCTAAGAAAAAGTCTTACGTTTCGGCCTAGTTATTACTTCCATCTCTTGTTTCTCTTTTCATTAACAACATATCAGTCTTTTTTAGAACAATTAATTCCTAACATTTTTGAAAGAAATTTACATTACTGAGGTTGTTAATAGTATGAATAAATAGAACACAAATAGATCAGTCATAAAATGTTACAAAAGGATTCTTAACCAGAATAGCAATATCACAAGCTTATGAGTATTGTATGTTCTAGATGCTGCTTTCTCTAGAGTCATAGTTATGGTTGCATGCTCAATTTATTTTAAAAAAGCAAATAAAAAACAAATAAGAAACATTTGATATATATTTTATAATAATAATTTTATTCAATTTAAATTTGTTTTTACTTAATATTTATAAAAACATTAAAATTCACAGAAGGAGTAGTGCGGTCAACATTTGTTGCTGGATGTAATAGACCAGGAGAGGGCAGGAGAGGAGATGTGATGTGTGAATTCTCAGGAGCAAAACTTACCAAGAGAATTCCATCAGTTCACAGTGTTGTTTCAGAGAGATAGGAGAAAACTGACTCCCCATGAAACCTTTTTATTGCAAATTCTTTATATAATATTCTCTTATATGAAAGACATCATATTTCTTCACCCTCCCATACACACCTCACATCCATTCCAAGGCTTATCCACAGTTTTTCCTAAATAACTTTGTTATATAATCAAATTTACATATGTGATATTTAGTTAAGGAGAAATATACTACCTAAAAAGAAATAACATTTCAAACAGTCTACCTGCCAACATTGTTTATATTTAAAATATATTATTATACAATCTATCCTTATGATAGTTTCCCCTCCATCCACTCTTTCTAAGTAACCCCCCCACACACACCTTTTTCAGATTCATTCCCTTTCTGTCTCTCATTAGAAAAGACCAGGCTTCAAAGAGATAAAAACCAAACATGACAAAATAAAATACAATAAGATAAAGCAGAACTTTTATATCAAAGATGGACCCAGCAACCCCCCAAAAAGGAAAAGAGTGCTAAGAGTAGGCAAAAGATTCATTGGCCCATATGTGCTCATATTCAGGAGTTCTCTAAAACTGCTAAACCAATAGCTATAATATAGACTCAGAGGACCTGGTGTAGGTTCATGTAGGCTCTGTGCTTGCTGCTTCAATTTCTGTGAGTTCCTTGTACCTTCCTTAGATGATTGAGAGGGCCTTGATCTTCTGACGTCTTCCTTCCCCTCTGACTTGTAAAATCTTTGTCTTCTCTTAGATATTACATAAGCACTGATTGGAGGGATTTGATGGTTGCCTCCAATTTAGACTCTTCTCTGACATTATGTCTAGCTGTTGTTCTCTGCATCTCTTCCCGTCTGCTGCTGGAGAAAACCTCTCGGAGATGCCTGGATAATCCATTGATCTAATAGTACAATAGAACATTATTAGGAATAAGTTTATTGAATGCATTTATACCAGCCATGCTTGATTTACCAGTTAACTATCTGCTGTCTCGTTTTTCAAGCAGAGATCACTATGGGTTACTTCTTGTGAAGTAGGCCTTAAATCAAATCAGATATTTTTGTCTGTAGCTAATATCTGGATGTAGGGGCAAGGCAAAGTTTCATATATCTGAATGTAAGTCCAAAGTTTCATAACTGGGTTGGTGTCTACATTTCTCTTTTCAAAACCTGCAAAGTATCTACCTACACCAAAGACACTATAACATAGGGTGAAGGTTTCATGTAAGCCCCAGCTGGAATTCTTCACATTTAATGAGTTGTTTAGATGTTGTCCTCAGCTATGTGGCTCACATTTCAGTTTGTAGAAAACAATTCTTTACCTTAGAATCAATCAGGGTTGTTTGGGTATTTTCATGGGACCCCTACACCTTGCCCAGCAACTCAAGTGAAATCAACCCAGACCCTGCCACTGGAGACCTCGCCTGACTACAAGTGATGGACAGATGAGCATCTGTATGCCACATTGGCAGGATTCCTCATTAGGATCACCTTCATAGATTCCAGGAAGTTTCCACTACACTTGGTTTCCAAATAAACACACAAATGTTCCAAAATTTTACCTGTCTCTCCCCACTATCTCTCCATCCATCCATTTCCTCCTATATCTGATCCATCCCCTACTCTCTCCTCTATCCAAACACACCCTTGAAGTCTATTCAATTTCCTTTTCAAGTGAAATCCACGTGTCCCCTCTAGAAACCTACTCAACATCTCTGGGTCTATGGATTATAACTTGATTATTATTATAATGACTACTAGTCACTTATAAGTTAATGCATACCATATTTGTCTTTCTGGATCTGGGTTTCCTTACTCAAGATAATTCTTTTGTAGTTACATACATTTGCCTGCAAATTTCATAATGTCATTTTTCAACAGCTGAGTACTAATCCATTGTACAAATATGCTGTATTTTCCGTATCAATTTTTGTATTGAGGGACATCTACGTTGTTTCTACTTTCTGGTTATTATAAATGAAGTCACAATGAATATGACTGAACAAGTGTCCTTGTGGTAGGATGCAGGACCTATTAAATATATGCCCAAGAGTGGTTGGTTGATATAGATGGGTGTTGAGATAGATTGATTTTTACTTTCCTGAGGAAACAGCATATTGATTTCCATAGTGCTTACAGGTTTTCTCTCCCACCGGCAATGGAAGGGTAATCCCCTTGCTTGACATCCTTACCAGCATGAGTCATCACTTCTGTCATTGATCAATGGCTATAAGATGGAATCTCTAAGTAGTTTTGGTTTGATGGCTAAGGGTGGTGAACACTTCTTTAAATGTTTTCCAGCTATTTGAGATTCCTATATTGAGAATTCTCTCTAGATTTGTACTCCATTTTTATTTTAAAAATTCTTAATTTTACATACTAGCCCAATTTCATGTCTCATCAAATTAGGAGAAATATAGAGTATTTTCTCCGAATTTGTCAAAAAAATGGACTAGACATTTTTGATTAATTTATATTTATTCTACTTATTGTATGTAGTTTCCTTATATTAGTTGCAGCTTTTAAAATTTTAGACAAAAAGGGTTAATGTAGAGATACTTCATTTGTATTTCAATAAATAAAGCTTGTCTGAAGATTAGAAAACAAAATAGCCACACTAGTCAGCCATACAAGTCAGGCAGTGAAGGCACACACCTTTAATCCTAGTGGTAGAGAGGAATATAATGTGAAATGAGACAGGAACTAGCTCCCTTTCAGTATGATGATTTTATAGAGGTAAGAGTCCTCTAATGGCTTTGCTGATTAACTTTTCTGATCATCAGACAGGTTTTGTTTGTTAAAATGCAAATGAAATATCACTACAGGCAAGCAGAGGAGAGGAAAGTTAGAAAGGGATAGACTGGGCTATGCAGGAGAAGTCGGTAGGGGGTAGGGAGGCTGAATAGGGTTTTTGAGACTGAGGGACTGGGTCTTGAGGAACAGAAAAAAAGCCAGAGAGACACAGAGACAGAGAGAAGAGAGATAAGAAAAGGTTTGTGGGCAGTCAAACTGATTTTCTTGCTTCATACTATCATGATAAAGAGTTCATTGAATAATTTTCAACTTCTAAGTATTATTTAAGTAAATAACATATTTTGTTTCATTAAGAAGTTATTCTCCAAACAGCATACTATAGAAGAAATAAAATCACAGCTCTAGATCAATATTAATATAAAATCATGGGAAAAGCTCAGGCAGATCTATCCATAAATATCTGTCCATAAAAGACAACAACTGGTAGAAAAATGACTGAGATATATTTTAATGAAGAAAGGAGGATGTTTAAACATGACTAATACCTACAAATATATTCAACTTCACTCAGTTTAGGGTTCTAATATTCCCCAAAAGCCATATTAACACAAACATACTTCATAAAATAGAGTTCTAATAATATGTAGTGTGGAGGAGGGATTTTAATGAAGCTATTACTCTTATTCAAACTATAAAACTGAACTAGTATTTTGAAAACTGCATTCCATCATCATGCCCACCTGCATTCTACTTCATTATTTTTCAAGTTATCTACACTATAAAAATGTCCTCCACAGTGGAAAAGGATATCCACTTAAAGATATCTATAAAAAAAAAACCTCTTAGCTACTTAGTCCTTGAAATAATATTCAATCTATAGAATATTTTAACATTCATAAAGAGTTGGATTAATAACTGAATTATTAAAAAAATACTATTTAGCAGAAGAAGCAATTATATATGCGTAAGTTACCCATTTTAATTGACATTTAATAAAAAATACAAATATGTCCAATCATGAATAAGAATGGTTCTCATACAAGTTATGCTAAGTGTTTCTTATCTGACATTTAATTTCTGCAAGTTTTACTTCCAGCTAGATATTCTTATATAAAAATATATTTATTGATTAGTTTAGCTTCAGTCTTCCTCCACCACAATTGAGACAAAACATAAAGTCAAGTTTTTATTTTTCTTGTTCAATGTAAAAGTCTTTTTCAATGTAAAAGTGATGATATCGAATGAGTCGATATATTACTACAATAAATTACAGTTCAGTTTTATAATAAACTAATGTATTATTATATCTGTATGCCAAGTATGGTGTATGTTGTGCTGATTAACAAAAATGAACTATGAATAAAATAATGAAATAATAATGAAAACAATCTAGAAGCCTTGGTGTATGATTGTACTGTGTAATCATGAATGAGACTAGTGTACTGTAGCTTAAAACTTATAGTGCTTAAAACTTAAGTTATTCATGAAATTCTTTGTTGTTCTGAAAACATAAAGATAACCTTTCATACCTGTAACTTTTAACACTTTGCCTTTCATTTTAAAGTATCATCCATGAGTATTAACTTGGAGGTGACATATCATAGCATTTCAAATTTCGTACCTTCTACACAATCTTTCCTGTTTGCTAACAATTCTGCTTAGGGCTAGATGCATGTCAAAAATCATTAGATCCCACCTCTCTGGCAAAACTATGAGCAATTGTAGTTTTGAGCTGGTTCTGTCAGTGTAATTTCACATAAGCATACTCTCTATATGCTTCCTATATCTGTCTTTATTCTTCTACCAAAAATAGACAGAGTATGTATTGAAGCCGTGTGATGCATAAGGAATAATGGACTAGAATGATGGGGCTTACCTTGTACCAGCTACCAGTACAGAGGGTGGTTTTTGCAATGCAACAAATCCTAAATGCCAAGATTGAATGAAAGGCCTTTTAGAAACTAAATACATATCAAATTTAGAAAAAAAATGCAAAATTAAAATCTAAAGTAAGAAAATCTCCAAAAATAGAGATAAATATCCAATTGTACACTATAAACCATCACAAAAGGTAAAACTAGGAAAGTTGGTAAGTGATTATGGAAATTTGATGCATAAAAAATGATATGGGGATAATAAGAAGAAAAGCACACTTCCACTTAGGAATTTATGTTCCTAGGTAATAAATGTAAGGAATCCTACAGAAATGCACATGCTTTTTTTGCTTCATAACATTGTACATACATCCTTGTGGATTGTGGAAAGGGAACTCACATCGGAAAGTCTTAAGTACCTACACTTTTATTCTTTGGACTATCTGTGAACCTGACTAAATCATAAGTAAATGGAGCAATCTACATATGTGTTTAAAGCTGTAGGTTCAAGCACCACATTGGGTATACTATATCTATTTGTAAAGATGTATTTATACATATGTATAAAAACATACCAAACATACATGCTTACACCTATAAAATACATATATACACATTTACCTATATATGTTTTTATATCTATATATGTACATATCTTCAAACATGCACAGTATATATATATATATATACATATGTATTATGCATGTGCAGATATAAATTATGAATAATATATTTAACTACTAATTTTAAATGGCATATGTACTTCTGATTCTTTTTTTGTGCTTTTTGAGGCAGGTAGCTTTAAAGCCTGTCCTGGAACTAGCTCTTGTAGACCAGGCTGGCCTCAAACTCCCAGAGATCCACCTGCCTCTGTCTCCTGAGTGCTGGGATTAAAGGCATGTGCCACCACTGCCAGGCTGTACTTTGGGTTCTTAAAAGTAACTAATATTCATATCTTAAAAAGATATAAAAATGTACATCATAAGAAAATATCATATTATCTGGACATGTTGATAAACATTTTTACTTGTGAAACAAGAAATTCCTTTCCAGAATCCACTGGCTGGGTAGGAGATAAATAGTTGTGGCAGCACTTGTGAGCCTATCTGTGATCTCAGCAGTACAGTTTAATGACCTAGTCACTTCTAGTGTCCTAACACCCACAGTAAACTGCAGGCCACCAAAGAATGATCTCTAAGAGAGGCCTGAAAATTACCATACAGATGATGATTGCCTTCATCTGGGTGGGTTATCATAGCTGGCAGTGCAGCACAGCCCACTACAATCCTACAGGCTTCCCATGAACAAGTGAAAGTGTGTTTCCACTTGGCATGCTTTGAAGTAGAATGGGGTCTTGATCTCACTAAAATACTAGCTCATTATGGGACCCTGCATTAATAATTGAGAAGTAATCCAGAGCATGGCTGTTCCTTCCAGATGTTCTATAAATACTTGATGTGTTGATATTTCCTGTGCTTCCAGTCACCAATGCCACGGAGAAATTGAGCACATAACACATCTCCATTAATGTAAACTAGAAACAACAGACTCTTCAAACCAAAAAGGGAGGAAATACAATTGATGTGGACTGTACACGTGAGAAGAGCTTTATTAAGAAACAGCATATATATTAGCACAGAGATTTTTTGATTCATTAGTTTTTGGACAACAGTAATTCTCTACGGTATATCTTTATAGTGTACATTTTAATATAGAGAAAAAGTTTTAAAAGTGCTACTTTATTATAATAATCTCTAAAGCCTGTTTGCAAAGCAAGTACATAAAGAAAGTTTATATTTGTTTAATATGGGTGAGGGTCCAAAGCAGGAATATTTATATATGTAATGTGTATCTAGAAATTTGTCAGGGACAGCAGGCTATATTATTTTGTAGGCTATATTCAATAACAAAAGTCTAATTGTGGTAATAAACATTGGTTATACATTGAGATCAGCTGGTGAGCTTTTTAAAGAAGCACTAATAACTTTGACAAGATCCAGAATATATGACCTGATAATTTAGGTCCAAGAATTTTTTTTAATGAACCAGTCAATTCTAAGAATTATCCTAAAATGGCATATGTAGATGTTTGGTTATCAATAATTTCACTAAAACACACACACTTACATAAAGTTGCTCTATTAGTACATATTGGGTTTGATTTTGACCTTCCTAGCAAGTAGTTTGATATCTCTTTACTGTCTTGATTCCAACCAAGTGTTAGCTTGAGCCTTTACTGCAAGACTGACAAGAACAACTCAGGAATGTAGTTGTAAGACAAAAGAACCTGAAGGAATTTATAAGAGAGAAAAGCTCTCTCCTATAAAAATTGACTTTGTTCTGTGAATTATGTGCTGTTCAAATTAGATAAAGTCTGGAGAAACTAGTTTCAATAGTAATGATATGGATAGAGAGGGCAAAGTGTGGAGTATAAATTAGCAACTCTGGATTGAGCAGTTTTGGTTTATCAAGAGTAATAACTAAAGTCCTCATGCCAACAACAAATATTTCATGTAGAACACTTTTCTTGATATTCTCCTGAAATCCATAAGCCTTAAAATGCTAATACTTTATATTGTTACATTTCTGTCTGCAATAAATATCAACACACAAAAGCAATTGATACTTCATTTGTTTAAAAAAGTGTCTGGTTTTTCCTTCAGCTAAGGGATTTTTAACATTTTTATTGTGTGTCTGCTAGAGCTTCTCATCCTTCTTATAGAAAAAGTCTCATTTTATAAAGAACCACTGTTGTATTCACCTGTCAATATGATTTTCTATCTTTCTATTCTTTCCACATACAAAACATTTAAATTTTCATTTAGGGCAAAATAAACTCATGTCTTGAGATGATGGAGGTGATTAAGATACCCAATTGTATACACACATATACATTAAAATGTGTTGCCATTTTGGGGAATAGTCAGTTGGTAACAATGAAACACTGATTTTTATCTCCTATATAAAGATTAAAAGCTTTCATTATAAAGGTTTTCCTTAAAGCAAAAATCTAATTCATCATACTGCAGCAAGAACTGCCATATTGCAGCTAGGATATTTCTTTGTGTTTCTATCATCAGCTCCATTATTCTCGGCATCACCTTCTCATTGGTTTGCACAATCTTTTCATCTAATCATCTTTAAAGTAGTTATAATGGTTGAAGGAAGTACAATAACCTCATTGAACTAAAATATTCTCCTTAGCAATTATTCTTAAAGGGTTCACTTTAGTAAAAAATTTTAACTATTTTCTCTCTCTAATACTGCCTCACACTTCAGTAAAGTCAGTATCACTATTAAAAGAGAAAATTTATCCACCATGTGATACATGGTGAAGCGTTTCACTTAATCCCTTCATGTAGTAAATACATCCACAGTGATTTTGATGTCTCAGGAAACATAAAAGTTTTATGGTATTTTTTGGTATTTGGGGACGAGGTCCACAAGGAGTTTAAAGTGTCTCTGAATATATAAGGAGTGTTGCCCAATCACGAGTTTATTCTTTTTGAGTCTGAACAATTTCTGCAATTAATCACACAACCTGACAAGAATGTCAGAGCATCCCTCCGAAGTGTGTGAAGTCTAAACTGGTAGCTGTTTGCTACAGTTTCTGACTAACTCACACAGTACAGAGCTCCTAACCTGACCCTGGGAGCCTCCTCCATAAAGCATTCTAATGCATGTGCAGCTGAAATCTGTTCCCATATGTCACAGAAAAGGAATTGGAAGCCAGGGAGCAAATAAAAGCTTGCTGATTTAGGTGACTGCTTTTGTTGAGGATAACAGTGTTTTTTGTCTGTGTTTCAGGACTCTCATGTCTTATGTCATTATCTTGACACTGTGGCAGGCTAAACTGTTAGCTTACAACTCAGCTAACATTTCATACAATTCTCAGTTGTTGATATTCATCAAAACTCTTTCTCTTGTGGTATTCTTTCTTCAAATAAATGAAGAAACATTCATGCTACAATGAAATGTTAATCATTTATTTAAAAAAATTTGATACCTGCTGCAGTATATGAAAGAAGTTAGTTCTTCTTTAAGCAGAAAACAGTATTTCAATTAACACATATAGCTTGCTACTACCCTCCTAGGACTCATGCTATAGGATTTAATAAAGAATTATTCATGTTCATGTTACAGTTAGGAGAATAATAAACATGCATTTAAAGATTATATTGGTCTGAATATAATGTCAGTTAATGATCCATCTTTTCATTCCAATGGTTTCATTTCAACACCACCATTTACTTTAATTAAGCATTTGGGCCAAATTACAATCGAAAGGGTTTGCACAAACCCAATTAAACTATTCAGTTCTTGAGTGTGTTTTCATCTGAGCATAGTATCTTGGTATGTGTGCATAAATTACTGCACAATGTACTAAACAAAACTAAATACATTCTATATGTTTCACACTGGCATTTGGCCCATCTGAGTTCTGCATCCCGGTGTCCAGATGTCTCAAGAAATATGCAGATAACTGGACTTTACTTATGAAAATATTTGGACCAAATGTTGTTTCTTCCAAAAGCTAAAGAGCAAAGCCATTGCATCAGGAAAATTCCAGAAATGTGGAATTTCTTTTAAGATCTGGTTTTATAAGATTATTAAATAAACTTCAGTGTTTAAAATGTGTGGCTTTTAGATTATATAAGTAAATAATATTTGAAAAACTATTTCTAATTTGTCTTAAAATTAATTTAAATAAACTCTAAAATAAGCAGATACCTTTTATGTGTTAACTATAACACTAATATGTCATTGTTGATCAATGAAAGGCACTCTTTATTGCATTATATTTTGCATATTGCATGACTATTATGTTCTGGAGAAATAATTTGGGCGTTTTAGAACTCAGCATTTATGTAGGCAGTAAGGAAGCAAAAATTATATCCATTCTTTTTATAATTTTCTTTTTGATCTTTGTATATTAATATTTGATTCATAAATATGTCAAAAAATAAAATTCATGAACCTTACAGAAGATTGCTTTAAATGTAATTGTTAGTAAAAATTTATTTTATTTATGTATCTCCATGTGAATGAATGTCTCATGGAGTCCAAAACTGGCAAGGGAGTCAAATTTTCCTTTGCAGAGGGTTAAAGATGCTTGTTAGAAAGTTAAAATGAATGCTTGAATCCAAATTCAGTCCCCCAACAAAAGCTTGAAAAAAATAGTTTATCGAAAGATATTTTTAGGTAAAATTAAGATATTATTATCACTAACATTAATTGTTTCACATAATCTTATTTTACAATGATCACAATTTATTTACATAACTTACATAATTGCCTCTTCTAACATATGAAGTATCATCCACATAAGTCCTTTTTTTGTTTTTTAACTCTGACAATCCAAGTTTGGTTTTGCAGAGTATGGACTGTTTACAATTCTAGGTAGATGAAAAGATTTTCAAATATGATTTCTTACTATTCTCATCCAAACATACCAGTGAGTGTGTTATTGTTTATTTCTAAATATTTTTATATAATCACAATTTTACCAAGATTTGGCAGTAAAAATAGATCATAACATATTTAAGCAATTTTTTAAATCTAATTCTAAATATTTTTTCTGAGCTATATTTTTATTATTCAGTTTTTACATAAAATATAATAAATATATGAGCAATAAATATATGGATAGAAACACTAAAGAGTTTGAACCAACAAACATACATGTCTAAGAAGGTAGTTATCTTTGGCAAATACCATTTTCTAGGCAAATGTTCAAAGATAACTCTCCTCAATAGAGCAAAGGGCATATGAGAGCCTTTGACTCCTATGGTTTCCTGTTTTGTGTCAAAAAATCACTGAGAAGACACTGGAACGCATTTGTCAATCATAGATGACCCCAGCAAAAATCTCCATTCTGCTGCCACCATAACCTAAGATGCAACAAGAACCCAAACTAACAGCAGAGGCCATCTCAGTACAGCAAGGATGGTGTGAGTAAAGCCACAACACTAGGAATAAAACAGAATAAATGAGTTGCACCTGTTGTTGGGAGCATGTATACTGTGTGCAGATGTCAGTTAGGGAATGGTAGACGAAAAATGAGAAACTTGCCTTCTATAAAATTAGTAGAAAATTTTAGAAAATAAAATAATACTCATTATTGCCATAATTATGTCACAACATTTGAAAATTTAAAAATTATATCTTCTTTGTGTGTGTGTGTGTGTGTGTCTGTGCACGTGTCTGTGAGTGTGTGTTTATGTGCATACATGATGAAGTGCCTGGATTTTTCAGTTTGTGGAAGACTCTATAGGTTTATGCCTACTGTCTCAACATAAATAATTTATTAAGAATCTTATTTTAAACTTAAAGTATCCTAGTTTGAACTATATAATGTATGCTCCCTCTGATTTTAGTTTATTTCTCTTTTGCTTGTACCTTTATACTGCTTAAACATAATGCACTTGTGTAAGGGATATATAATATACATTTTCCCAGGTGGCAGACTTTAGTATATCAAAAACATTTTCTATTTATTAATTCACCTTGAAAATGTGCCAAAATAGTTGGTTACAATTTCTATTGTGACTTTTCCCAAAGTCACTACCTCTATTAGCTTTGAATTAAACCTATTAATAACCCCATTCACAGGAGGCTTCTAACATAATTACTACAAGGAATAAAGTCATCTCCTGAAGATTAAACAAAGAGTCTTAATCCATTACACACTGACCCACTTGTATTCTCATTGATTTAGTATCTCTCTTGTCTGCGGTATTTTCCTTAGCTGAAGAACAAGCTGTTTGCAGTAGATTATACTTTGGCAATGCTGAAACTACATGTGTCCACTCTTCTCCCATAAATCAAGCCCTCTTCCTGGCTATTTCCTGGTGCAGTGAATAGCAATAAAACTTTCCACTCTACAGAAACACTGTATTTTATGACAATTAGAACAAAATTAACAATATAATTTAATGTTTTTAATGTTTTCTTGACATTAGCACTCAGTGTTGCTTCTCCAAATGATTTTTCTCGCTTAATATGAACATCCAAAATTGAAAGCACTACAGAAAGAAGAAGATAACTTTCCATGTAGGCTGGCTTTTGTGGTCCTGTCATTTGCCAAGACTTTTGCAAGAAAAGATAATGGACATTGCCACATGGACTAAACTGTGCAAACTCCAGTGTTCCCAGTAATTAAAATGACTGGCCACGGGTGAAAATTGAACTACCCATGGAAAATCTAAAAATCATGATTTTGATCATTCAGCAGTTGTGTATAGGCATCACAAGGAAAATCAGGCACACATATTATTCAGGCTTTACCAGCATCCTCATGTATGTAATGCTCAAGTAAATTTTAATTATAATTTAAAGAGGCAAGCTCAGGAAAGTGCTATGGTACAATGTTCTTTAACCAGTCACTTGTATTTTAAGTAAATGCTGATTGGCCAGTAGCCAGGCAGGTAGTATAGGCGGGGCAACCAGGCAGAAAGCAGAGGCAGGTCAATGAGAATTCTGGGAAGAGGGAAGTTTCAGTCTGTAGTTGTCATCCAGGCACAGAGGAAGCAAGATGTGACTGATTCCCCGAAAAAGGTACCAAGCCATGTGGCTAATATACACAAGAATAATGGACTAATATAAAGTGTAAGAAAGAGTTAATAGGGAGCCTAAGATGATAGGCCAATCAGTTTATAATTAATGTAGACCTCTGTTTGATTTCTTTGGGACTTGATGACTGCAGAAACTGAGCAGAGCAGAAACCTCAGTCAACAAGAAAGACTGTCTTAACTTTAATTATCTTTCCAGGAGTTATTTCTCTGTTTTGCATAGATAGGAACAATCATGCTTAATCAGACCAAAAAAATAAAGCTTTACAACTGCCTTAAAGAGAGTTTTGAAAACAAATAAAACAACCATTCATGCAATTTAGTGTTTAGCAACTTTAATTTTATAAGAGGCTCATTCATTTATTGTATTTATTTATATGAGGTGAAACTATTCTTGTGGTAAATAGTGAATAGAAATGGTTCATCCCTAGAAATAATTTGGCATAACAGGCATGAAAATTGGAAGAATATAACTATAAAGATGGTCTTTGTTGTTAGGTGATAGGTTAGTGAAAGTTGTGAGTGGTTTGTTTAACATTTCTGCAGGGTATCCTGCCCCATATCAGGGAAGTAGGGGGAGGGTGGTGGGGTTGTGGGGGAGTGGGAGGGCCGGGGACAAGAGGAGTAAATGTAAATTTTTCTTTTAGCAATTAAAAAAGTTAAATGATTTACTCTCCCTAGAATATCAGCATATAATAACTATGTACATCTGGCTGAGTTACTAATGTTGGCTGATTCCATATTTGTATTCTTACAATGAAGATTATAATGGCATCTATTTAGAAGGATAGTATTCGGGAGTTAAATGGGAGACTAAATATAATTTATTATTTATAAATTTATTATTTATATATAAATATAATTTTCTATGTTCATAGTGCAACACTTAGAACATAGAAAAAGAACAACATATATGTACACATTTGCAAAGGATAACCAGCCTACAATCCACAGCCTCAGAGAAGCTAAGTAAGAAGGAGGAACCAAAGACAGAATACAAGGATGCCCCTGAAATGAGAAATAGACAAGATATCCTGAGAAAATTGGGAGCACTGAGGGGAGGGAGAAGGAGAACATGAGAGAAGAGGATGGCTGAGATAGGGAAGGACAGAGAGGGAGAAGAAGGAAAGAGATATCTTGGTAGAGGGAGTCATTATGGGGCTAGCAGGAAACCTGACACTAGAAAAATTCCCAGGAATTCACAAGGATGACCTCAGTTAAGACCCTAGACAATAGTGCAGAGGGTACCTACCTAGCCTTCCCCTTAACTACCTTAATTGTCATCATAGAACCGTCATCCAGTAATTTATGTAAGTAGACGCAGAGATCCACAGCTAAGCATGGGGCTGAGCTCCTGGAGACCAGTAGAAAAGAGGGAGGAGGGATAAAATGAGCAAGGGGTCAAGACCATAATGGGGAAACCCACAGAAACAGCTGACCTGACCTAGGGAGAGTTCAAAGACTCAAGACTGACAGCTGGGGAAATGCATAGTACTGCACTAGGCCCTCTGAATGTTGGTATAGCTTGGGCAGTTTATGGGGCCACTTAAGTGGGATCAGAATGTATCCCTAGTGCATGAACTGGCTTTTTGGAGCCCATTCTTCTGGAGGGATACCTTGCGCAGCCTAGATATAGTAGGAAGAGCCTTGGTCCTGCCTCAAAGTGATAAGTTGGATTTTGTTGACTCGCTATGGAAGACCTTACCCTCTCTGATGAGTGGATGTGGTATGTGATGCAGAAATGGTGGGGGGAGTTGGAGGAGAGGAGGGCAGAAGAAACTGGGATTGGTATGTAAAATAAAAACGATTGTTAGAAATAAATAATAAATAAACAAATAAAATCAATCTATGGATTTGAAGATAAAACCATGCCAGAGAAATGATCAATTGATTTTACAGATTGGATACTAATCAAAATAGTTTAAAAACAATATTTAATTTTCATATTCTGTAGCTAAGTATTCTTAAGTGATAGTATGCTACTATGTTTTATATTATGATGTATTATTATTTGAAATTATTTCAAATAATAATATGTACAAAATTTGTACTAACAAGAAAAGAAAATGTGTTTTTCACTAACAGAAAAAAGACTAACATGGAAAACTTAAAATTCTAATTCTGTAATATTCCAAGTGATAGTATACTTGAGCCGAGTACTCATAAGAGATGATAGAGAGAAAACACTGGGATCCCAACACTTACATGGTGCATGCAATCTTACTGAAAAATGTTAAAATGTGTTCTAGATTCTGACAGCAATGGGTCAACAAGATAGATATTTTTATATTCTCCTGAATTTGACTTGGAAATATAAGAAATCTTGGTGTTTGTTCACTTGTTGGATAAGTTGATTTTTTTGTTTCTTAGTTTGCCTTCTGAGCTCTTCCTTCTCACCACAATTCTACGGGAAGCATCAGGTTTTCTTTTCCCAATTCTCTTTTGAAATATCCCAGCTATAGTCAAAACATCTTCTGTTTAAAAGGATACAAACGTTTAAAAGGGGAAATTTCGTCTGATCGTTTTGAGGTATGCCACTAAAAGAACACACTCAACAGAGCCAGTGCAAGAGTTTATTGGGGAAAAGGGAGCAAAAGAACTATGGGCTGTCTTGGAGTAGGGACTTGAGAGAGGAAAAGCAGATAGATAAAGACAGATAGACAAGATAGCAAAAGAAGTAAGAGAGGCAAGAGAGTGGACTGTGATAGATGGATAGGTTTAAGGGGAGCATGTATTACATAGCTGATAGTTGAGGGACATGGTGACTGCTGACAAGGATGACTGATCATTGAAATTCAGCAATAGCTTATCTTCTGAGCTCTCTATAAACTCCTCCCCACTGTGCACTCTGTAAACTCTCTAGTATTGTTATGTGCACGTCAAAATCAAACAAAACAAAGAAACAAAAACTGTGGTCCTTTGTCTAGGGTTGAGATCTCATTTAGATTTCCTACAAGCATATCTATTGATTCATTCCTTGTCTACAGACTGTTTAGGCAGCCATATCATTGATAATCCATAGTTGTAACTTCTGACATGTCTAGGAGACATGACCTTACTGCAAACTTCTGTTTTTCTGGCCTTTACAATCTTACCACTACCTCCTTCAAAATGATCCCTGAGCCTTAGGTGATATGGGATTCTTCTCTGTATACTATGAATATTTTTATTACCATTGGTTAATAAAAAAGTATCTTTGGCCTATGCCAGGGTAGATTATAGCTCAGTGGGAAAACTAAACTAAAGTTTAGAAAGAAGGCAGAGTCAGGGAGATGTCATGTAGCAACCCAAGAAGCAAGATGTGAGGTAACAAACCACGAGCCTCATGATAAAATATAAAATAATACAAATGGATTAATTTAAGATGTAAGAGCTAGAAAGGAATGTGCCTGAGCCATTGGCCAAACAGTGTTGCTATTAATATAGTTTTTGTGTGATTATTTGTGTCTTGGTGGCTGGGAAATGAAAATGAAGTCTCCATTTATAATAGATGCATGAGTGGCACTTTATGTATTTGTGAATATCCATACACACCCACTCACATTATAGATGTAAGAATAACTAAGGAAAAGAGTTCATAAATTTGAAATAAAGTAAAGTGTTCAAGGGAGGGTTTGGGAGAAATAAAGGAAAATGTTGTAATTACTTTATGATCTCAAGAAATATTAAAAAGCAAAAGTCATTATTCTCTAAACCTCCTATAATGAGGAAATGGGAGGAACTAAAGAAAGCTTTCCATCTTATATGTAATTTATACTTTTTCTTTTTGCCAAAACTACTAATATTTAAAATCATGCAACTTTCACAATATTGTCTCTTCTCTCCAATGGGTTAATTATATTGTCTAAAGTTCATTTGATAACAATAATTAGATATAAATTCACAACTTATCACAGGTAATTATCTGGGTCATATCAGAAATTACAGTATTCTACAGTATTTTTCAGTAACTGAACAGATTTAATTTTTTAAAATTTTCTTAAGAAAACATGACTCATTTTTATTTTAAATTTGAATAATTTTAAATTATTTAAGTTGTGTGTTCATATTGGAATTCTTAGAGGCCACCATGATATTATTGAGTAATAATATTTGATTTATTAAAATATTTATTTACACTCATTAAAAAAGAAGTACAAATCTTAAAAATCTGAAAATAGACAATCCTATTTTGTGGATCAGAGATCAAATGGGTGCTCTAAATAAGAGAGCTACTGTAGATTCTCTCTTACTGAAGCTTATCTCATGTTCCCAGATTTTACATTTGGAGGCACAAACCTTCCAGAGGAGGGAAAAACAGTAACCTATTGATCCAGTTTATACTTTAGATCTTCACACAAGGCTCCAGAGAGTGTTTTATCATTTGTGTTTCACGGACAGAAGAAGACAACTGATCAGTGCTTTAAGTTCAGTTTTCCTCAAATACTTTTGAATTGTCAAGATAGTCACATAATTCAAATAGAGTTTAGTGCACAGGAATGTTATTAGAGTTGGATTTAAGTGAGAGATCAAGGGAACACTGACAGTTTTATCAAACCTATGAGGAAATTACTTCTAAATATGAATGAATTATACAAAACTTAAGTGTTCAGTCCAACAATTTAAAATTTTAGATTAATTTTATGAAAACATAATTTTAAAGCAGAATTTTAATTGTTTTAATGGACTATAAATTGCTTAGTATGAGAACAAATTGAATTTAGGCTTATAATTCTTATAGTGATATTTAAGCACCCCATCCCAAAATAACCTCAAGACTTCTAAATCTATACTATAGCTTTATTTTCTAGATTTAAAATGTATACTTTATCCTTCTGTCTTCTTCCTTCACCACAACTCTATGAATACAGAGACAGTTAATCACCTTGGAATTAGACTTAAACATTTATTGCTCAGTAACTGCTATTAATATCAGCATATACTCCATTATAATAATGAAAATATTAACTGTTAATAGTGAATGGATGTCAAGCATCACACATTGTGTGGCCTTCTGCATAATTGTGATTCATTCCTACTGCAGACCACAGTGCTGAACCATATTAGCCAGGTAAGAGTCAGAGAAGTCAGACAACTTGTTCCAAGTCATGAGGTTAATAAAGAACAGGCTCTATATCCAAAACTATTTTCTGATTATTGTTTAATTGATACTATCTCAACGTGCTATTCAAGAATAAAATGCTATAAAGTTGAAGTTTATGGGAACTTGGGTATTGTGTGTCTATTGCACCATTTCATGCTTCACACAGGAAATAGCATGTGGTCCTTAACAAGGGTTTATAGTATAAAAGAATATCCACTAAGATTATAAAACTTCTTGTCACATGAAAGGCAGAGTACTTATGACCTGTGGATGCCAAATCAGATGATATATTTCTGGAATCAATCTTTGTATTTCTTTCTTAACACTTTCCTCTGTCTCATCCGTGTTAACAATAATATCCCAGTGCTCACATATTCCTCTAGAGTTATGCCTTTGATCTTGGTATCATTTTAGGAAGACTTAACTGCCTCATTTTTTTTTTACCTAACCACTCTGAGTTTATTCTCTAGTGTATTCATGG
>JAQHUG010000197.1:631781-654731 GCA_028555095.1 Dicrostonyx torquatus
AGGAGAAAAGCCAATAGGTGGGGGAAGCTCCCTTAGTGGCCAGAAAGTTTTGGGGATTGGAGGGTGTCCTTAGTCCCCTCTGGGGAGGGATGCCTAGGCAGTTGGGATGGGACCCACTTACCCTCCGGGTTGGATGGCTGGATCCGAAGCCCTCTCCAAACATATATTCTTTATTTTTTAGTTAGAATGTTCTGTAGATATATTAGGATTGTTTCGTTTATATTGTTATTTAATTGTGGAGTTTCTTTGTATAAGTTTTTTCATATGACCTGCCTAATTTTTAAGTGTGGGTGTTCTAGCTATTGGTATATTTGAGAAAGAGAAAGTATGACCAAGGAATCTCATATAAAAATAATTTGATTGTGTTTTGCTTATGGTTTTGTAGCATTAATCTATGTAATGAAAAGAAAAATTTTGTCAACAAAACAAGTATTGAGCTAAGAGAGCACTACTTGATCTCTAGCAATGTTGGTAGAGACTGAAACACTGGCCCTGGCATGTGCTTTTAAAACCTCAAAGCCAATGATAAACTTCTCTGGTAAGGGTAAATGAAATATCTTATTCCAGAGACAGACTTTCCGTAGAGTTAGAAGACTCTTAAATCAAAATGTGGAAGTCTGTAGGAGATGATCAGTACTTTACCTCAGACTTCCAGAACCTCTAAAATTGATGACCTGAGTCTAGAATTTCTACCTGGAGAGAAGAGGCCATAGGGCAGATGACAGGGATGGTCTGAATTGGCAGAAGTGTATAAGTCTCTGACTAGAGAAGAGTGTCAGATGATATGTGGTATGGATTGGTGGAGTTGGCAATATGAGTCTGGGGATTCTACCTGAAGAGATGAAGAAACATCAAGCAGGTACCAGACGTGTATCACTCAGGCAGTTAACAGAGGAAGGTGGAGTTTGCTGTATGTTTATACGGTTTGTGACTAACGACTGTAGAGGCAGGGAATGTGCAGAGAAAAGGGTCTCAACCAAGTCTTTATTCACTTATTCTGATAGTTTAGTCATAAAAGAAATGAAGACATAGGTAGGAATTTAAAAATACTTCATTTTTGTTCACAGGGGAGTAAAGATTGCTCAGATGACAGATATACAAGGGTAGAAAATATTCCACTGCTGCAGAGCAATTATGACATAAACCTTTTTCTGTTTTATGGACCTTGAGAACTGACTGAGGAGATAAAGAGGGGAAGATTTATGCACCGGAGTGGAGAAAAGTCTGTTGTTGAGGCCCTAGGAAGAAGGATAGACATAATGAGCTGAAAAGCACCTTTGCTCTTACCTACTGATCAAAAAGGCCTTTGATGTGAATCATCTGTTGTAGAAATACATGTGTCTATATAAATAAGTCCCTCATTTTAGAGGAGAGAGTGACTGGTTGAACCCCAGCTGAGTGTCAAGAGGACACTAATGCAGCTAGTGCCGAATGCAGCTGACAGGTGAGGGCTTTTTAATTCCATGTCAGAACTGAAAGGTCAAGTATGGGATTTTGACTTAGATCCAGAATTCTAAAAGTGAGGTCACCAAAAAGTATGTGATACTCTGGGAGTAAACATTTCCATCCAGGTGTGTAGCATGAAAATATTAAACTTAGATAATAAGTGCATTCATTTTATTTATTTGTGGCAAAACAAAATGAGTGGCTTGAGCCAGCTATGAGCCTAGTGTCTGTGAGATTATGTCTCTTGGGAAGGAAACAAGGTGAAAAACTGTTGGGATAGCCAAATATTGTAAAACACCCTTGAACAGAAGTGGAAGCAAGTGAATGAACAAATTCAGCATATGTGTGAGTTTTGGAAGCACTCCAAAACATCTCTAATGAAAATATCCTAAATGGTGGTAGTGATTCTAGACAAAAGCAAAGAGGACCAGATAGCAATGCAGAAAAGTATCTCTGTGTAGAACTCAAAGAACTTTTCCCAATAAATAATAGTACTTTATTCCAGGCTACAAGCCACTTTTTGTCTTACATTAATCAACTAATCACTGGGAATGGGAAACAGGTGGAATTAGGTCACTTTTCACTTAATGGAACAATTGTGGAGCAGGCCAAATACCTAATACATTGCAACTGGTAGGTATGTAGCAACTGACTTCTTTTCATACCTTTGAATTAAAGCTTTGAAGTTAGGGGATCAAAAACATCAATCTTTGTCTTTTTAACTTTTTAAAAAATTATTCTTTCTGTCTTTCACATCATGTATCCTGATTCCACTCATCTCCCAGACCTTTGCATCTGCCCTCTGGCCAGGCAACCTACCCCACTGAAAGAAAAAAACGTCTTGTTATGGAAGCTGCAGTGTGACACAGTGAGTCATGCAGTACCTTTATCCATACATCCTTACATGCAGGCATTCACTGCAAAGAATCTCTGGTGTGGTTCAAGACCCCTAGTCTCTGCTCTACCATCTACACTATGCCCTCACTAGGACGGTTCATGGACATTCTTTTGCTCCCCTGAGTCTTTGGGATCCTGCAGCTCTGGGTCCACAGGACTGACACCCCACCCCTGCTCCCCATGATCTGGCAGATCACAGATGCGGTAGATGTTGGGATGAGCCAACACATAACCCTGATTCTGGCCTGGATACTTGCAGGGCACCAGCCTTCACCACCAAAGTGAGCACCCCAGTATAAGCATCAGTCTTTTTTAAACAGTAATCAGTCTTAATTTTCTTACTCCACCTTGTTATTTACCCACTTTATTGATTGACTGAATGATTAGATATTACAGATAAAGAAAAGTCTGTGTCTGACATCAGAGTTGTTAGGCAAACTCAGATCAAAACAAGAGTTGAATGAATTAAGAAACTCCTTAAATTTAATAGGTAGAAAGGTAAAGTTGGAGTTTTTGTCCTCAAGAATACTCATAGCTAAGAATGGAGAAAACTTTAAAAGATATATAAGGATATAGACATGCTTGAAAGTCCAAGAAAAGTTTTGGAGTGCTTATTTGAGATGTGAGACTGGTAACCCTTATATTTTTGGGTTAAAATGTTAGTTTTGTCAAGAGAGTGAGATGTCTCCAAATATACAGGATTTAATACCAAAAAAGTTTATTTTTATTTTGTGCCAAATTGGTGGAGGTGCTAAGCAACTCTCCAAGGAAAGAGTTCTGTTGGCTGACATTCAGTGATACAGGATAAGGAATTTACTATCGCTCAGTAGTTGTTCTCCCTGATTTTGTAACCTCAGCAGTTACGGTGAATGATACAGTGCCAAGCTATCAATTACTTCCTTTCTGAAAGCCTTTGCCATTTTTTTCACACTCCTTCTTCAATATGCAAGGAAAAAAGTCATGGGTGGGCTGTGAATTTAGGTAATGCTTAGCATTCAGCTGCTACTGAAAGTGTCATCTTGTAAGAGCTTGGAAAGACTATCAAATATATTTCCCCTAGGTGAAAATGACAGCAGGGTGGAAGAGCTGGCTGGAAGTTTAACAGAACACTTGCCAATTTTAGAGGATCAGAGCTCAGTTCCCAGCACTAAACACAGGTGGCTCACGGGATCTTGCAACTCCAACACTGCAGGATCTGATACCCTGTTCCAGCCTCTCTTGGCATGCAGACAAGCACATGGTATATGTTGACATAGACACATACAAATACATCAAAGCAAAATAAATGTTTAATTTATATAAAAAAGATTATTTCAAGGACTCTCTTGACTTTGAGCTCTTGCTACATTAACTAATTTGCTTCTCCTATTCACCTAGATTAATATTTATTGCAGTGCAAAACTATGAAGGCAATAATTCTAATTTGATTATGTTCTCAGAATCATGGGAGAAGCAGGTTTAAAATTCACATGTTTCTTCAGTTGACTTACCTGTGGTGCATTCAGAAAAAATCAGAGTTATTTCCTGGATGCTGCCTCTTCCTCCTAACAGTATAAACCTCTCCATCCCTCCTTCCTTTCCTCCTTAGCTCCTTCTATCCCTTCTCTCTCCTTTAGCGGTTAGATCCCGCTCCCTTTCTCTCTCTCTCTCTCTCTCTCTCTCTCTCTCTCTCTCTCTCTTCTCTCTCTCTCTCTCTCTCTCTCTCTCTCTCTCTCTGTGTGTGTGTGTGTGTGTGTGTGTGTGTGTGTGTGTACAATGCTGAGAATGGTAAATCTAATAATTTTTAGTATAGAATCTGAGAATCTAATAATCAGTGTACATGACAAGATTCAACTGTTATCTGGTGTTTTATTTTCTCATTTTTTCATTAATAAGTAAAAATCGATGCACCCTTAAAAAAATTCCAAAGAGAGTATAGTGTGCTTAAAATACCTGTGGCCAAGACTTTTAAAGAATGCATAATAAGTCATATAAATTGTTTCCGGTATTTTCTATTCTCTTTTTTTTTTTTGCAAGGGGTAAGAAGGAGGGAAGGTTCTGATGGAATTTGCTACTGCACAGCTGTTATTTCCTATCAGTAAGAATTATCTCTTTGTAAAATTCAGACTATTGTTACTGTAAGCCTCGTTATTTCTCTAAAGCAGCTGCCAAAAGCATGGGGTAACACATTCATGTTTATTTTTGAACTGGTGTGAAGTAAATTCTTTCTGATATCAGCATAATTTATTTTTATCTCTTGTGATTTTTTTTCACTCACTTGTATATTGCCTCTCTCCTACTCCTACTTTCACTTCAGATTATATTTTAAATACTTGTGGCTTTTATTAACTTGGCATTTATAAATATTAAATGTTTTGTCCATTGATTTCAACCTTTACTAACACTGATTGTAGACAAGACGTTCCACAAGGAAGAGGAGGCTGACCATGATATTGTGCAAAAAATACTGTTAACTCAGGAAGAATAAAATCAGAGTTAGGAGGTGAGTAGACTTTAGGATAGACATAACACTCTATTTCATCTCAAAAAATGGGGAAAAAAGAGAGAATGAGGTAGTCTTGTGGAAATCAGCCTGGAGGTTAGTCAGAAGACTAAAAAGAAAACTACCATATGATCCCGATATAAAACTTCTGGATATATACCCAAAGGACTCATATTCTACTACAGAAATATGTGTTTATCTGTGTTCTTTCTTGCTTCACTTGTCTCATAGCAGAAAATGGAAATAGCACAGATGTCCATTAAATGATGAAAGTTGAATTAAAATATGTTGCGTATAAACAATATATTTTTATTCAGCTGTAAAGAAAAACAAAATTATGAAATTTCCAGATAAATGTATTGAAAGTTATAAACAAATAAACAGAAACAGTGCTAAGTGAAGCTATTCAATCTCTAAACAGCAAACACTACAGATCCTCTCCCATGTATGACACCTAGCTGTAGATTTCTATTTTCGTATTTTTAACTTTCGTATTATAGAGGTCAGAAGGGGAGCTAAATGGTAAGGAAAGTAGAATATATGTCACATGAAATAAAGGGGATTGAATTACTGACAATACTCTGGAAATACATGTGGAAAACTTCAGTGTGTATTGGATTGGTTAATGAGGAATGGTGATGACGGGAAAATGTTTAAAAATCACAGGTTATAAAAAGACCTATATAGAAAACTATATTTTATAAACTAATTAAGATACATAATTTAAAATAAGAGTTTGAAGGTAGTTGCTCTGTGTGAGTGCACAATTCTGCTTACAAAAGCTATGCATCACTAAATAAAAATCCCAATATAGGTGACAGGATGTTCACTGATGAATTTTTGATCAGAAAGGCCTCGGAAGTCATCAAAACAAAATAGAATTTGGACATTGTTCTTTGATTCAGTTATTTTCTACTGTTGTAATAAACACTATGCCCAAAGCAAATTACAGAAGAAAGCATTTGACTTATGGCCCCAGAGGGTTAGAGTCTATGATGCCAGAGTGACGTAATGGCTTCAAGTTCACATATTGATCTACAAGTAATCAGACAGTTATGCTTGGAATGATGCAAGTTCTTTGAAACCTCAGTGCTTGCTGCCAGAAGTACATCTTCTCTACCAAGGCCACATCTTCTAATCCTTCCAAAAGAGTTTCTTCAAATGAACATCAAGTATATGAGATTGCAAAGACCATTCTCGTTCAAATGACCACATTGAGGCCCACCAGAAGTAGATGATAAAATCATATACCAGAAGATGCCATGTTCTTTGTTTTCTTGTTAGGAAGAGAAAAGCCAAGCTGTAGCTGAAGCCAGCACTTCTCTTCTGGTTAGCTCTCATAGTGCCCAAATGTACAACATAGGCTGTTGTCAGAAAAGCAAATGTCTTCAACACACCTGGGTAGCAGCTTGGATTGAAGCAGTCTCTTTTGAAGGAAATCCTGCTAAGACTCTGGAACTTAAAAGAAAACTAAAACAGCAGGATGTTCTAAACTTTATTTAGAATATTTAGTATCTAAAGGGAGGGGAAGCATTCTACACTTCAGGTAAATTCCACAAATTCATGTAGTTAACAACTCAATAGCATCAGAAAATACGTGAAACTGACCTGATTCTTTAGACATCTCTCTCACCCAGCATATAAAAGCAGTAAGGACTACCAAGAGACATTCTCAGACACGCTGAGCTACCTGAAAGAGGCTCAGGCAAACTGAGTTCCTTTGGAAAGGCATCCTCCAATCGCTTAAGCCGACTGCAGGTTGTGCAGTATACTCCATGTTCCCTGTTTGGGGAGCTGTCACCCTTCCTGCAGTTAGCTACTAGTGACTTAGCTCTTTGTGAATTATTTCTGCTTCTGTGAGTAAGACCTCACAGATATTCCTGTAAGAAACATCAATAACTTGTCATTTACCAACTGGACTTTAATGTTGTCTCTACTTTGGACAGTTGTCAGTTCATTTTCTAAGATGAAGAGATATTTGTTTTCATCTCACCAGGGATAGTATGAAACAACAAAATTTTATCCAGATGTGAGCACGAAAAACTACAGACTCAATCCACCAGGAAAATTTTGTGCATTGGAATAATAAATGATATAAAAGCTTTCTGAATAGATTTTAGGCTCAGTCCACAGGAAAGGGTTCATTCATGGCATTACAAGAGTACATGGATGGAGAGGCCAGAAGCTTTAAAAAGAACCTAATTCTGTTGCTGATAGAAATGGACATTTTAAAACTGTCTTCTAAATATGCCCAAAGATGTGTTCCTTTTCATATTTGATCAGAGATCTTTTCTATAGTGGATAACAATTAGTACATAACTAGTCAGTGTGTTGAGAACAGTGTCTGTTGAGAGCTCAACTAATTGGGACATGCTTATCTCCCTCTGTACAAAATTTCCGTGAAAATTTTCAATAAAATGGCTGCAAATAGTATACAAGAGGCCTTACTGTTTGGACCATTAGATGAGCTAGTTGGAGCAGTGCTTAGAGCTCACCCAAGTGACCATGAGGGAAAGTGGGAGAGCTGGTCAGCCACCACCTAGGCTCAGAACCAGGATGAAGAGGTAGCCCACCTCAATATCCACCTCATCCATGAACTGTTGGAGCGTGACGTAGTCACACATGCAGATATGTTACAGAATCTCCATGGCACCGACAACAGCATATTCAAGAAGTGTCCCAGTAAGGGCCCAGTATCAGTAGTGTGACAGAAGCCAGAGGCCTCAAACCAGACCAACGACTCATTGCAATGAACACTTACAAGTAAGATACATGGACTAAAGCGCATACTGTGTGACTCACTGAACTATACTACAAATTCCATGCTGAGATTTTTTTTTGTAATTTTTATGTTTTTTTTTTTTTTATTTTACTTTAGAATTTTTTGGGGGGTTGGTTGTAAGGGCATAGGGAAGAAGCAAGGAGGTGAGGGAATATGTGAGATATGAATGCATGAGGTTAAATCCACAAAGAATAAATAAGAAAGAAGAGAAAAATAGAAGGAGTTCTACGTATTACTGTCTTATGGATAAGGCATGGTTATTGAGTTCATGAACTCATAGCACAGGGTCTACCTGCACAAGGCCATAACATTGACACTATCAAGAGAGCTTCTCATCACTCCTCACTGGAGAGCTCTAGGCATTTAGTGGTTCGAGAAGGTGGAGGGAAAGAAATATTTCTCACCAGAGCAACCACTGGTATTTTGTCTTCTCTTAATTAAAATGTCACCACTCATGCTTATGCAGGCCGCCCTAATTAAATGCAGTACAATGCAAAAATGCCTTGAAAGCAAAAAGTAAGGTGGGGACCTGTGTGTGTTTGTGTGTGAAATATGTGTATTTCATATATACAAAGTATACATACACACATATGTATACATATATACTTGAGAAATTATAATAAAGTTTTAAAAAGAAGAGAGACACTGGTATGCTATTCAGTTCATTTAATATTCAGCTATAATTCAATTATAATGTTCCATTTCCTTCTGATTGATATTATTGCATCTCTCTCCCTATCACAACCATGCAACCCCAGAATAGAATTTTGCCAAAAACTAGTTATGAAAATTAAAATCACCAAAACTATTATAAACATGTTTGTATAGATTACCTGTGCATACATTAATTTATCATACACAGAAACTCATAATAAACATTTATGGCATACACATAATCGTGAATCAACAGCATAAGGCACACATTCTCCCTTATGCATATTATCATTGGTCCATACACATAAGACTTGTAAACAACACACAAACCCCTTCACAATTATACCCAACCCTATGTACACCACAGACACTCAGTGACAGAGATCTGAAATCCTTAACCTTCACATTGCCTAGTATACGCATGGCTAAGATTGCATGGACTCTTACTGCTCCTTGTAGCATGTTTATTTAAATGACAATTATCTTGTTTTCTAGTAACATAAAATAATTACATTTACATATTTAAATAAATATCTCTATTCTATATTATTTTAATACTTGTTTTACAATATCCCAAGTGTTAAGTAATTTAGATATAAAAAATAAAAACAAATTTTGAGAAATTTGCTCAACTATGTTCAATAACACTTTACTCATAATAGCTAGAAAATAGAAATCACTTTGATGTCCCTCAACCAAAGAATGGATGAACAAAATTGGTACAGTTACACAATGGTATATTACTCAGCTGTTAAAATTAAAAGATTATGAAATTTGCAGGCCACTGGAAGAAACTAGAAAAAAATAATTTTGATTGAGGAAACCAGACTAGAAAGACAAATACAGTATCTGATTTTCCATTGAGATGTTTGATCAACTTGGACTTGAGTTTTGTGTTGGTGAAGAATATACAACTATTTGTACATACCAACATCCAGTGAAATCAGTAACATTTGTTAAAGATTATCTCTTTTTGCCAAAGTTTATTTCTACCTTCACTATCAAAAATCAAGTGTCCATAAATGTGTGTCTGCTAATTTTAGGATTTAAAATTTTGTGGAGTACAAGTTTTGAAATTATGACCTTATGATTCTCTGTGATTCTTAGGTGTCTATTGTTATGTCCTCTTATCATTTCTTGCTTTTAGTTAGTTGGTCTAAGGGTTTGTCTATTATTCTGATTTTTTTCAAAGAACCAACTCTTCATTTCACTGATTCTTTGTATTGTTCTCTTTGTTTCTATGCTATCAATTTCAGTACCCAGTTTGATTATTTTTTTGTCATCTGATCTTCTTGTGTATGTTTGATTCTTTTTGTTCTAGAGCTTGCATGGATGCTGTTAAATTGCTAATGTGAGATCACTTTATTTTTTTTCTTTTAGCACCCTTTACATAATTTTGATACACTGTGTATTCATTTGATTGAATTCTAGACAGTGTTTAATCTTTTATTATTTCTGTCTTGAGCCATTTTTCATTCCATAGAGAGTTTATTTTGGATTACAGCACTGCTTCTTATCCTTCCCAATGCTGTGACCAGTTCTTCATGTTGTGGTGACCCCAACCATAATATTTATAGTTATAAATCATAAGGCAAATATCTTATATGCAGGATATTTGATATCAGACCCTTGTGAAAGTGTTTTTGAATTCCCATAGTATTTGCAACACATATGTTGACAAATGATGAGATCAAGCTCTCAGGTGTGCTGTTAAGGCGCTTTTATGACACCGACTCAATTTTTTAATGTAGGCACTTATTGTTATAAACTTTCCACTTACAAACATATACATTATGTCCCATAAGTTTTGATATGCTGGGAATTCACTTTCGTGGAATGCTAGAAAGTCTTTTTCTTCTTTAGTACTCTCTTGAACCATTTCATAATCAGTAGAGAGTTGTCCAGTCCATGAGTTGATACATTTCTGGTTTTTTTTCTGTTTTGGGTGATATCCAGATTTACTCTTTGTTCCTAGGATATGATATAGGGGATTTTTGCAATTTTCTTGCTTCTGTTGAGGCTCACTTTATGTCCAAGTATATGGTCAATTTTGGAGAAAGTTCTGTGAGTTGCTGAGAAAAAAATGTATATTCTATTATGTTTGGGAGAAATATTTTGTAAAACTCTGTTAGATCCATTTGGTTTACAAGACTGTTAACTCTAGTATGTCTGTCTTTGTTTAGACTTTTGTCTGGATGACCTGTACATTGTTTAGAGTGTGGTATTAAAGTCTCCCACCCTCCGTGTGTGATTAAGCTGTAGTAATGTGTCTTTTACAATCTTGGTTACCCTTGCAATTGGGGCATGGGTGTTAAAAATTGAAATGTTCTCTCAATGGGTTTTTTCTTTGGTAAGTATGCAATGTCCTTCTCAATCTCTTTTGGTTAATTTTCACCTAAAGTCTATTTTTTAAAGGAAGGATCTCTCATTGAACCTAGAGCTCATTTTCAAGTATTTTTCAACTATTTTTCTGCATTTCTTAGATTATTCATAGCCACAATGCAGGGTATTTTTTATTCTACACTAAGAAAAACTCTCCCTAATGTGTCTTTTTCTACATGGAGTATAAATTTTTTTTTTATTCTCCAAAAGATAGTATTTTCTCTGACCTCCACAAAAAAGGTCACTGAGAACAGTACAATTAACCCTGATGGGTGAACAATGAGGAGAAGATGTCAATGATAGTTCATTACTTGGAACACACAACTCAAGATACCCTGAATTAAATGACATATAAAAAAATGTGTGTGCTGTATAGTGTTAGGCCATGTCTCTGAGAATGTCATGATAACACTGATGGACCATGATTCTTCCATGTTTATTGAACATAACTATTTTTTTTTAAAAAAAGTGTCCCTAAAATGTTCTGTAATGTTATTTTCATTCCTTCTTCAGTCTTCAGTTAATTTTTTGGTTCATATGCTATTTGCCTTCCTAAAAGGTGAAGTTTTCTAGTACAAAAATCTGCAGATGATTATTCTGGGAAAGAATTTACTGGTATTGAACAGTTTTAATTATGTCTGTCAGAAACAGGGACTGATTTCTAAATTCAGATGCAAAAGCCATGAAAGCCACAGGCATGCTGTTCTCATAGATATCACCTTAGAATTTAAATCTCTTTAAAGTATAAATGTAGAAATGTCAAGGAAAGGACAGAACACTGAGAAGAAACTGCTGTATGGCACAGTTCTCAACAATTTGAGTATTGTGCTAGGATGGACAAAACTGTAGAAAAGGCCATTTCCATGCCCAGCATGTTTAATAATTCCAAAAAAAACATTCATAAAATTCATTCATGTATTCATAAGAAATATATAGGAACATAGGAACTCTGAAAACTATTATTTCTGTGTAAAACCAATCTCTTTATAGTGTCAATCATTCTAATACAGAGGAGGCTTCTATCTCAATGAACATTGATCTTACAGGACAATTTATTGAACTTGAATGATTCGTACATTAGAGAACATGATTTCACAGTTTCATGACTAGGACTTCTTGTTTATAACCTTGAAGATGTGGGTGGTACAAAAGCCCAACTATAATAAAATTAATTGGATTTTTTTTTCATGGGACCATAAAATAAAAGAAGATACCTAGGTAGATGTGCTTCAGAAATTTTAGGATTAGCAGCAATAACAATAGTTGTAAAAATTGTTTACTTTCCTTGTTGCAATATGGTTTCTTTAAAGTCAAAATATTAAAGAAAACATGCTCCATGTATCACAATATATAATATAATGACTTGGAGGATAGTATTTATTTCTTATTCTCTGACAGGTAAGTTCCCACTAAATAATGCAAGAAAATCTAATTGATATATAAGAAGGTTAAAATTTTTTAAGTTAAATGTGATAAGTGACAAAAAATTAACTCAGACTTATTACTAACTATGTCTTACAACTTAAATTAACCCGTTTCTATTAATCTACACTCTGCCATGAAGCATTACCTCTCTTTTATCTTGTACCTCCTGTTTCCTTTCCATGTCTTACTGGTGACTTCTGTGATTCCATCTTTTTTCTTTCCATTGTCCTTAGGCTAGTTTTCCTGCCTAACCTTATCCTGTCCAGTTACTGCCCAGTTGTTGCATGAGGAGGAGCGGGCTGTGTCCCGCTGTCCAGCTCCTGGTGCCTGTCTAGCTTATACCTGTAATAACCACATGAAAATTATACTAATTTAATTACTGCCTGGCCCATTATTTCTAGCCTTTTATTGGCTAACTCCTACATCTTGATTCAGTCCATATCTAATAATCTGTATTCACCACAAGGATGTGGCTTACCAGGAAGATTCTAACCTACATCCATATCAGGCTGGAGAATCATGGTGTCTGCCACACTTTCCTTCTTCCCAGCATTCCATCCTGTCTACTATGCCTAGATGAGTGTAAAGGTCAAAATAAAAAAAAATTAAAATGAAGAGCATGACATATTGAAGAAACTGAGAGTAATTAAATAACTTCAGAATAACTTCAGGAATTGTGTATAATAAGGTCACAGAGTGATCAACGGGGTTACTATGAGAGTCAGGGATAACAACAGTACTCAGATTATGGAGTTTAACCATTTAGGCTGTGGGAGATATTGCTAAATTAACCACCAAAAAGTCAGAGTGTTGTTGCTTGGGAAAGATCTCTCTGGTGACCATAAAGAAAGTAAATTGAAGTAACAAGACTGATAAGGATGTTCTATTTAGGATGGTTGACCATAATACAGATAAGAAAAAATCAGGTTCAGCTGTGGCACGACAATGGAGATGGGAATGAAGCTATTTGGTTAGGTGACAAGGTGTGTTCTAAAAAGAGACATCAATCAAATCCAATGCGTATAGTTTAAATTTATATTTTAGACTCTACTTATTTAGCATCAAGTTGATCTTGAGCCATTACTGATAGAACTCTCTCTCTCTCTCTCTCTCTCTCTCTCTCTCTGTGTGTGTGTGTGTGTGTGTGTGTGTGTGTGTGTGTGTGTGTGTGTGTGTGAGAGAGAGAGAGAGAGAGAGAGAGAGAGAGAGAGAGAGAGAGAGAGAGAGAGAGAGAGAGAGAGTTTTCCTGCTAACTTTTACTGGTTTAAATATTAAGTAAAATTAAATATTTGGGCTTGTTACTATTTTGTGCTCATGACCCAGAGAATGTTAAAATTGGTATTCAGGAGACACCATATGTTACCTTCAAAAGCATAACAAATAAATGAAGTGAAGCTTTTGTGACTGTACAGATAGTTAAAATATAGAAATATAAATAGAAGACACTCACCTTTTAAAGACAAATTCCTCAGTATCAGGAGCAATTTATGTTTTTCTATTCTGGAGATCTCTGGTCTCAGCAGGTTTATGCTTCCATTTTTACTTTAGTTGCATAGTATTTCTGAGTTCAAATCTACATCAACAGAAATCAATTTTATTTTTATAGTTTGAGATATTTGATTTATGGTTACACAAAATCTTAGAGAGTAGAGAACTGGATTTATTTTGATCTTTCTTCTTTTTTATTAAGGATTTATTTTTAAAAGTCATAAAGCTTGCTAATAGTGAAATTTAATATTCACATTACAAAAAAGACAACAAGAACTTGACCTAACAAACATGCTAATTGGTTTCCTATATCCATTCCATAATATTTATATAATTATATATCTATGTACATTTTCTATAGGAAACTTATTTTTTGCCAGAAACAGAAAATTTTTGTGTTCAATGATTCTTATTGTTGATCTGGAAGAAAGTGCATGACTTTTAAAAACTGTAATAAAAGTCATTTAAGAAGCATGTACAAGGATATACCTGAAATAAACCAAGTTTAAAAAATAAAAAATCAGTCCAAAATGTGCACATGTAAACACCTTTATATACCCACAGACCTGTAACAAATATTCACATGTGTACATCTTGATAGGCTCACAGACCTATAATGAAAGTATTGAAAAAGTACACCAAAGAGAACAGCCCAGACAGCACCATACTGGAACAAAGTTCTTTAAACATCCAAACCCTAAGTTGTTTCAGAATCCAACCAAGAACAGCCTCTAGCTGGTTTTTGAAGAATGGACATTCACAGAGGCCAGCACATTTGGCCAATGACCATTTTGTGTCACAAGCTCAAATGGCTCATGAGAAAATGATAGAACGCTTCCACCCCCAAAGAAGCCTTCAACTCCTGAAGTTGCAAGATATCCTGATCTAAAGCTGTACAGTCTCCCCCTTCTTGCCAACCAACCAGTTTAGTTAAACCTCTACCACCAACTGATCTAACTGGTAAGACATCTTCCTTTACTGATCCATTACAACAAAGATCTTTTTTCTTAATCATTGGAATTATCTATTCTACCTATCCTCTAATTGATACAAAACCGCCCTAACTGTGCAAGACTCTGCTAAAGGGCAAGCATTATAGATACTAACCACTCACTAGGAGCTTATTTAGTCAGGTTATGATATATAGGTACCTATATTGAGTTAGAAATGTTCAGTAAATTCAATTAGAACAGCATCTATGAGAGTCTAGAGACAAAAGTCACTGTGTCTTTGACTGGTGTGACCTTCTGGTGTTCCTGTAAAGTAGTTATTGTGATTTCCCCATATATTATTTTTCCACTTTATTATAAGCAAAGTATTAAGTTTATATTTTTATTTTATCATATAGATGTCTATATGGCCAAGGAAAGAATGAATGATACTGAAACACACATGTAGCAGGAGTAGTTTGGAATCCTGGAACTCAAATTGCTTTGGAATATACACTATCCTCCCATTAACAATTCAATTGGCAATCTGGGAGCTTCACATGTACTAGGCACAAAGAATTCTCTTCTAACAATTACAGAACTCTGATTTGTATTGATCCACATAAAAACTCCTCTACAAAGAATGGAGTAAATTTATTTTCCTCTTGACAACCATCAAAATTTTCTTGTTGAGATATAGCAGGGAGGACACTTGTTATTTTCCCAGCTGCCCAGACTCCCAAATTAAGCACACAAAATTTATTAATTAAATCACTGCTTAGCCAATTACTTAAGGGTATTGCTAGCTAGCTCTTATATCTAGAATTAACCCATCTCCATTATCTTATATTTTACCATGAGGCTCATGGCCTACCAGCAAGGTTTCAGCATGTCTGTCTCTGGAGACAGCTCCATGGCTTCTCACCTGACTCTGCCTTCCTTCTCCCAGCATTCAGTTTAGTTTTCCCCACCTAGCTCTGTTCTACCCTATCAGGCTAAGCCAGTTTATTTAATAACAAATGGTATTCACAACATACAGAGGGTAATTTCACATCACCTCTCCTTTTCTGTTTAAATTAAAAGGAAAGTTTTAACTTTAACATAGTAAAATTACATATAACAAAGCAGGTATCAAGCGAGAATTGTACTTACAATATTTATATCTACTCTATCTTTTATCATGACTAAGGAAAACTATATCTATTATTCAACACCAACAAAGACTCCAGAAGGGCATTATGTAAGTAAACAGGAAGTGCATTGTAAGCAACTTCCAAATCTCAAGAAATGACAGAGACATCTTGCTGCCTCTACAGTCAAACAAGTTCTGCACCATTGGGGCATCCATCTTCAGCCCACATGCCCATAGTATCCAGCAGACATTTTCAGGAAGCAAGAAATTTCAAAGACAATTGCACCTATATTGGCAGTTTGTCAATCACTTTCTTCTGTATCCTATAGAATTCCAGCAGAGTCTTTCATGAAGCAGGAACCCCAAAAGATCATCTCTCCTTTCAGCAAGTTCAGCAGTCATTTTCTGTGGGTCCTGCATGTCCAGTTCACACAGCATACCATCAAGCAGTCCAAGCAAGAGCAGTTTCTTGTCCAAATGACTAGACAAATCAATAAAAAGCCTTATTAATGCCTGCCATCCTCTCTTGAAATAGATTGGAACTGCCAGGAGCAGATGTGTCTCACTGTCATCAAAAGTCCTAAATTCTTAAACATTTTAAATGCCATATTCTGTAGTCTTTGAAAGGTTTGAAGAATGCCTATCAATCTGAAATACATCTCTGTATGTATAGAAAATCTAACATGACTATAAGCTTGACTGTTATAGATGGTTATCTATTGTTCTATATTTCTTAAATGTACATAACATTTTTAAATGAGCTGCACAAACACAATACCTTAATAAAGAGCAGAAATATTTGTATCAATAAACTAAGATCTGTAATACCAATGTAAATCTCTATAGCAAATCCCCCTTTAAATGTAAGCAAACAGTTATAAACAACATTTGGGATTATGGGTGTAGTTCTCTCCAAACTGCTTCCTGCTGTTTATTGGGCAAAGTAAATTTTAGGGGTGTTCACAGCTACTTTTCAGGGGGTTTTGGTCCTTCAAACCACATTAGCCAGGTTCTCATTCTCTGTGGAAAAAAGCAGAACCATTTTTCCAAAGCTACAAATCCATAAATCCAAAATCTGAAATCATAATACCTTTAAAATATATATGCTAGTTTAGCTTAACAGCCCATACAATGAAATGTCTGTTTGTACTTAGCTCTTTCACAGTAAAAAATTTCAAATAAAACACAATAATAAACATAATCCAGACTCTGCGTAATTCTATCTTTACATAGCTTATTTTCATTATTTCTTTAATCTATGTCTGTCTATCTCTGTCTTTTTAAAGACTTTATTTTTTATAAACCATTTGCTTTCTTTTGTAACTCTCTATATTCCTTTTCTTTTCTCTGCCAAACCTATGTACATTTATTCAACATTGTGACCCATTTAGATGTCTTTTCCATCTAAATTTGTCTTTGTTGCATATCTGTAATTATCTTTTGACCAGGAGCACTTTTTTAATGCTAAGTGGGCATAGCTAAGACCACCTTCACAGTCCTGCCCGCTTGCTCCTTGCAGTCCAGTAGCCATGCACATTGCCCCATTTTCAGGCACACAGAGGGTCTATGCTGCCATTAAACAAGTTGTAGCACTCTGCTCACAAAACCCATTTAAATATTACATAGCTGGACCTCGTCAGAGTATGTACTAAAAGCATGGCCCAGGAAGCTGCCATTTCAAAATGACACATCTTTTTTTTTTTTTTGCTATCTAGGAATCAAGAAGATTTCTCTTAAAGGGGCTGAGGCATGCCACCAGCAAAATGCTGGTTACCAAGAAGCCATGCTTAACTCTACTCTTTTGTGTCTAAAATTACTTTTTAAGCTTTCTCGGGTTTTATAGAATTTATTCGACCATGTTGGCATGCCAACTTGCAGTAAAGAAGCCACTTGTTAATTTCTCAGCTACCCAGACTCCTGAAATTAGCACACAAAAACTGTGTTATTTAAATCACTGCATGGCCAATTACTTAAACATATTGCTACCTAGCTCTTCCATCTAAAATTAACCCATCTCCATTATTTTATATTTTACTACAAGGCTTGTGGCCTACTAGCAAGGTTTTAGCATTTCTGTCTCAGGCAGTATCTCTACGGCTTCTCCCCTTACTCTGCCTTCTTTCTCCCAGCATTTACTTTAGTTTTTCACACCTAGCTCTGTTCTACCCTATAAGACCAAGCCAGTTTCTTTATTAACCAATGGTATTCACAGCATACAGAGATAAATCCCACATCATTGTGGACACTTTCTATCAATATATACTTAAGTACAGATGTGGATATGAAAGGTGGAGAACCTATGTGGCATAGACCCGTTTGAGGCATATAAAAATTAAAGTAAACTATGTCCTCTGAGTGGACTTGCAGAGTAAAATAAAAAGAAAGAAATTGGACAATTACCCACTTTGTTAGCTGAAAATCTTTGCAGGTGCTCAATAAAAAGTAAATATGTATAGCCACATGCCAGTATATTCTGCAAGGCTAGAGCTTTCACACTATTGCTTTCCAATGTATGATTTATTTGAAAATGTAATAAAAAAAGAAAATAGGCATAAATCAATAATTTTCACTCTAATCATTTAATATCTAGTACTTGTACAAGGTCGTAGCCTTGCGAGTCTAAATGAGGGACACAGTGTGTTGAAAACTGAAGTTGAAAACCTCTAGGCCTGTCCCAGAAAATTAAATCTTTAATATGCATGCTTCTTAAACACTTTTCCTTGTATGCACAGGTTTGTAAAAGATATAAAAAAATAATGAGTTTATAGTTCTATTATTGCTTAGCAACCAGAGTGGCTTTCTTGTTTTGTAACATTTTCCAACTTGAAATGTTTACTTGCTTAAAATAAAACTTTATCAATTGATATTTTATTGTAAGTTAGATAAATTTGAAGCTATCCCAACTAGTTTTTGTATTTAAAACATTTTATGGAGGTATATGTGTATCACAGATTCTAGTTGGTCAAAATAATAAAAACCTGGAGTCAGGTACAGGGTTTATGTTGAAAGATAAGAGAAGTAGAGCAGCCAGACATTAGTTTTCACCTCCAACTCTCTAGTGCTGAAATTAACGGTATGTGACTCCCAAGTATTGGGATTAAAGTTGTGAGCCTCCACTTTGAGGGGGTCTCAAAGGTAGGAGAGGGCATACCTGAGAGTACTAGGAAGTGAGTGTGATCAGGTTTGAAATGTAATATTCCCAAATAATCAATAAAATATTATAATAAAACAAAAATAGGTTTCTAAGAGATAATAATATGGTATGATTCTATGTGATATGAGGAAATATAATATAATAAAAATTAACACTTCTGGGGCTGGAGAGATGGCTCAGTGTTTAAGAGCACTGACTACTCTTCCAGAGACCCGGGTTCAATTCCCATCACTCACTTGGCAGCTCACAACTGTCCAAAGGTCCAGGGGATCTGATACCTTCACACGGATGTACATAAAATAAAGTTAAATAAATCATAAAAAATATTTTAAAAAATTAACACATCTGATATGGATAAAAGAATCAAAATGAAAAGACCCCAAGAGAAGGTACAAGAATCAGAGATCTACTACTTCCCATATTCAGGAATCCCATAAAAAGATGAATCTGGAAGCTATAATATATACATAGGCAGAAGACCTGGTTCACAACCATGCAAGCCTCATGTATACTGCCTCGGTGTCTTTTAATTCATACTAAGATTGATGCTGTTGATTTAGAAGGTCTTGCTTTTTTGGTGTCTTCCTTGTGCTTTGGCTTTTAACACTTTCTCCTTGTTGTTCTGCAAGGTTCCCTTAGTGCATAGGGGAAGGTTCTGATTGAAATATCCCTTTGAGGATTTCTTGTTCCAAGGTCTCTCACTCTCTACATAATATTTTAGTCTCTGTGTTTGCTTCAATCTGCTACAGAAGGAAGCTTCTCTGATGGTGCCTGAGAAAGGCATTGATCGATTAATATATTTGAATGCCATTAGAAATCATTTTATTAATACTTTTCATTTTTTAAAGAACAGTATTTGGTTTTACCCTAGCTCTCTGTGCTATCTCGTCTCTGGTTCTTGGTCACCCAAGTCATGTGTGGCTCTTTCTCATGGAGTGGGCCTTAAATGAACTCATGTTGCTGGTTACTCCCACAAACACTGGGCTACCATTGTTTTAGCATATCTTTCAGAACAATGGGTTTGTAGCTGGATAGGTGTTAATGTTTCCCTTTTAGTAATCTGTGGCATATTTTCCATACCAGAGGACTTTAGAATATGTGGGTGATGTTCTACCATAATAGTATTTGTTATAGACCAAAAGGAAGAAATAAAACCTGGAACTGAAATAAATTTCCCTTATGAACATAGATGCAAAATTTCTTAATAAAATATTTCCAAACTGAATCCAAGAACACTTTAAAAAGTATCCACCTTAATCAAGTAGGCTTCATCCCAGAGATGCAGGGGTGGTTAAATGTATGTAAATCAATAAATTTAATCTATCATAAAAAAGGAAAAGATTTTTAACTGACGAAAGGGAATATGAATTAATTATATTTTACTGAATGAACTGACTATAGTACTTCATTTAATTTAAAATTTTGTGAAATATTTTTACTATTTTATTTCCTAGATATTTTAAGAAAGTTCTGTTTCATTTTATGCTTCAATTCATAAAGTTTAAGTCATGTACTCTGTAATGGAATACTCCTCCTGTCCACCCCCCAAAAAAACTTAAGACATTTTTTACTTGTTGTTTTGAGACTAGGTTTTTCTGGCTGTCCTGGTTCTCAATGTGTAAACAAGGTTGACCTTTAATTCACAGAGCACTGTATGTCTCTGCCTCCCAAATGCTGGGATAAAAGGCATGCACAGCCATGTCTGGAAAACTTATACCTTTTTAGTGCGTGGATGCAGGTGCAATTACATGTGAGTTCACATTTATAAAGAACAATGAAAATAACCTCCAACATCATCTTCAGGAATGCTGTCTAGCTTTTTGGAGATGTGACATCTCATTTTCCTGGAACACATAGCTTCCGCTAGTCTAATAAATGCAAGGAACATCCTCTCAGCTTCCCAGTACTGGGATTACAAATCTATGCTACTACACCCAGTGGTGCTACATGAGTTCTTGGAATCAAACTCAGGTCCTCATGTGTAGGATAGTAATTTGTGTTCGGAGGATCTGCTGTTGGTTTTGTTTTGTTTCTCATTATAATTAAATAACTTGAAGGACTTTACCTTCTTCAATAACAACCCTCATATAGTAAAGTTCAATCAACTCTTTTCATTATTTGTTTATTTTAGTATATGTGTATGATATTTTCCCTTATGTATGTGCACGCACATGCACTCTGTGTATGCCTGGTGTCTGAGAAAGCTACAAGAGGCCACTGGGTTCCCTGGACATAGGACAGATGAAAGCTAGTATCTGTGCTGGAAACCAAACCTGAAACTCTGCAATAACAGCCAGTGCTCTTAACTGCTGAGCCATCTGTTCTAGCCTGACTAACCATTTTTAACCTTATCTGGGTGATTTTCCTTAAAAATTCCAAAGGGGACCAAATCTGGTAATATAAAGGCATGTGACATAAAATGAGGAACATCGAGTTTATTTCCTAGCTTCAGGATGTTAAATAGTAGTCTTCCACAGGCTATCTGAGGTGCTTTATGAAAAAACTTCCAGACAGAACTCAACTTAGGATAATTAGTGAATATCTAATATTGGAGGACTCTAGATTTTACAAAGCAAACTGGAGAGGTCTTAATAAAAACAAAAATTTCTCGCTATACCTGATTTAAGCCATCAAGCGAGATATAATAGAATCAGTCTTGTTCATATATGTAGAGTTGTGTTTCTTTAGATTCGGTAATCACTAGTTGACGATGAAAATCCGTGGCTGCTGGAAACATGCAACAAAAGAGCAGCAGGTTTACAATTTTGTTAATTTTTATTATTTTTGTGTTTCGCTATCACAAACTTCTTAATAACTACACATTTTAGAAAATTTATTTAATATATTCTTGTATGAGATATATGCTCTGGAATGCAAATAATAATTGTCACATGAGTATCCTCAATCAATTCATGATTTTATTTTCTTGTTTTTAGCATTTTTCTCTGGTTTATAATTTTTGGGATGCCTGTATAAAAACCATATAGCTGTATTAAAATAAGTTAAATAAACTTTGACAGGTAAACTATAAATATATATTTCTTTATATTTATATAGTTATGTACATAGTGTATATACAATTATTGTGCTCACCTATATGAGAACAATAATTATATTTCAAAGGAACAATTATTTTAAGATAATAAATGTTTTATTTAAATAAAATAAAAATCAAAGTTATATTTAAAATATGAGTCCATGATGATTATTTGTTCTGCTGAAATTACACTTTGTACAAACTCATGGGAACCAACTCTTCAAAAATCAGATACATCAAAACTAATATATAATCAGCAGTATTTCAAAAGCAGCCATGCTTACAATAGAGGATATGTTGAGGATGAATGTTGGACGATATATCTTTTAGTATCGTAAGTCTTTACTCTTAAACTATAAAGAATAAAATATTTCCACTAATGCGAATATGTTGAAGAGAACCCAGAGACTTTTCTATTATTGTTTTTTTATGAATTTCTCCAGTTTCTACAAGAACCACATCATGGTAGAAAGGCTGAAAGGATAATCAGATCATTGCACTCACTGCAAAGCAGGAGTTTCCCCAGAATTGTTTGCAAAGATCCTTAGAGCATTCCAGAGCTAATTAAAAATGCTAAGAAGCAAATTAACACTTTCTCTCTAATAAACTGCAAACAGATAGTTAAATCCCTTTAATAATTCTCCAAAGCCCACCAAACAGCTGGAGCAAGCCAAAACAGATTGAAGTCAACAAAGCAGTCAAAGGGAAATAAAGGCAAAATGCCCAGGGTATGTGCATGGCCAAAAAGTCAGTGAGCAAAAGTGAAAGTCCATTCTAAATAACAATGTGAAAGCGCTTGATGGAAATAAACAAAAGTCAATTGATAAATTATACTTTTTACACTTTCTTTCCAGAAATTGCTCACTATTTTTTGTATTGATATGGAAATTTTTACCATTATGTAAATGTTTGTTATTTCCCCCGTGTGAATCATATCTCTTGCTTTCTGTTAATCTTCTAGTGCCCAACAAAGTATAGCAAAGTAGAGATTCAATCATTTTTGAAAATTGAATAGATAAAATAATGAATGATTTAATGACATCAAATATACTCGGTAAACTTAGGAGCATCCAGAAAATATTTATTCAAATAAATTATCTTTCACAGAATACTTATAATCTATCAATGAAAATAGTTTGCAT
>JAQHUG010000197.1:667742-681689 GCA_028555095.1 Dicrostonyx torquatus
GGTTTTTGATGACAGATTCTATTTCCTCACGACTTATGGGTCTATTCAGATTGTTCACTTGGTCTTCATTTAATTTCGGTATATGGTATTTATCTAAAAAACTGTCCATTTCCTTTACATTTTCCAGCTTTGTGGCATACAGGTTTTTAGGAAATATTAGATTTTACTGAGTAATTCAGAAAGCTGTCAGATGTCCGGAGTTCATTGCACTGTCTGTGTTTTCTATGGTACTGGGGGGCAAGAAGCCTGGGAGGAAAAGCACACTGTCTGACCAAAGGATTAATTCATCGTGCCTATGTTTTCAACATAGCTTATGGTGAGCCTGCCTGCTTAGGTAGGGTCCCTCCTTCATTAGGTGTCACCCCTTGGTTAATGATTGACATAGTCCAGTAGAACATTGTCTCCATGTATGCAAGAGATTCTATTCTGGAACAGTAGGAATTTTCCTTAATTGACTGGTTATTAGTGCAAAACCCCTAAGAATTCATAATGGGTTTTCAAGTGATGGTAGGGAAATGTGATCCTTATCTCACATGGTTATGGGCTTTTTCAAAGGAGAATTGTATTTAATTGTTTTAATGTTAGTTTCTTATGCCATTTTGGTCCTCCTAAGAAATTCATCCTTCCTTCCTTCCTTCCTTCCTTCCTTCCTTCCTTCCTTCCTTCCTTCCTTCCTTCCTTCCTTTCCCCCCTTTTCTGGTAAGTGGGATCTGAAATGCCTTGAATATAACTATAATCTACTAAATAAATCCAGAAGCCACTGGAGGTAATGGGTTCTTGGACATGTCCTGTCACTGGCTTTCCCATGAGACTACTAGAAAAGTCAGATTTGTACCTGGAGAGAAGAAAAGGCCGTGCGTAGTTGCTAACTGTGCTGAATCTTGCATTTTTGCTGGTAAGAGGATGACAGCCTCATTTTCTGTCTGGTTTCCCTAAAATTTTCTCCACCTATCCAATCCATCTAGCCTTAGACTCAGTTTCTGGTGGGGCTGAATTGTTATCTTCACTTGAGTAGAAAGACACTACTATCTAAACTTATAGGCTTAACTATTATTTACCAAAAATTCACTCTTCCCTTCTATGCTAAGTTCTATGGAAGGAAGGTATTTGTCACATCTTTGGCATAGTCCAGTTTTTGTGAGTCAATAGTTGACAGCAAATGAGTAGAAACTTCAGATGTACTGTCTAGTGTTTTTTACTCATAAGAACACACGTCAGAGGTATCTGTTTCTTTTAAGGAAATAGAAGACAGTATTTTAGAATGGGTTTAGCTTTCAGCTTAAGGTAAAGCAAATGTAGTCAAGAGGAACATAAGCTGTCTTGAAGACAAGTACATGGAAAATTAAATATCACAAGCTAGATGCCATTGAGTTCTGTGATGGTTTGTTTCATGGCATTGCTTTAATGAATGGTTAATGTAACTTTTTCATGGGAGTTGTTCAAATCCTAAGATCCAAGTATTACATTGTGTTTATCTTACACTCACTTTCTTACATGTGAACAGGGGATAAATAAATATAATTTACGTTGAAGAACTTGCCTTATTTGTGGTTTAATATTTTTATGTCCTGTCTCTTTTTGACCTGGGTAAGTGAACCAGTAACTAGTAAAAAGGATTTAATATGCTATTAGTATGATCACAAGCTTCTTTGGCTTTGTGCTTCATAACACTGCTATCAACTCTATTTTTATCACTGGTCTCATGAACACATACGTAGATTTCCAATTTTCCCATAATCTCATGACATTCTAGATATTATTTTCAATTTCCACAGTAAATTCCTTGTATACTCCAAAGTGTTCCTTTTCTTTTTATAGTTAGACATTAGTTTTGATTCCTTAGTAATGAAATCCATGACAACTTCAGTATGCTGCTTTCCAGAGCCAAGGTTACCTAACAAAATATATTTCTCCAGCAGAATTACCATAGTCTCCATATTGTTAGGGACATCACATGATTTTCCTCTCATACTCTTTTCTTACTTTCCACTTTTATGAAATAACCCTTCTATTTTCATGTCTGATTTGTATATTTAAATGCAGACTTTTGTATATGAGAGAAATAGTGATAGATATCTTTCTGATTCTGGTTTTTCTGAGTCTGGCTTATTTACTAGATGAAGCTTTGTCAGCCTGGGAAGTACTGACACAGAGTGACTGCAGGTATGCGTGAATGTTTTTGAAGGCTAGACTGTGACAAACAGTTGAAATTTATACCACTAAATATTTACATTGCATGTTGTTGGTTTCCTGGAAGGGAAATAGTTTTTATTAGTTGTTCTTTAACCTAACAACATCTACCTACAGTAGAAGATTCTTGTAGAAAATTGTGTAATGAGACATTTTATTCAATCTGCGATAAAGACACTATTGTTTCTATATCATATCTTACTGTGTTTTCATCAATTCAATCCCAAGATGAATTTCTCTGGCATATTGTGAAACAAGTCCTACAAGAAGTTTATTCATATTTATCTCAGAGATATAAAAAGGAGATAAATGATGAAGTAGCATATAATTTTAAAAGATTAAATGTTCAATATTTGTGTCATTTTGGAGGATTTAGAATTTGAACCCTTAATGAAGCATGTAGTAATTTTTAATATTTTCTAAATTGTTAAAATAAGTCATTCAGCTGAGATAGAATACTGAAAAAAAAACTACTGTTAGCAGAGAAGTCTATTCTATCATTTAGCTTTCCACATATTTTTTTTTGAAGTTTTAGATAGGTATTCTCTGTGTAACAGCCCTAGCTATCCCAGAACCAGCTCTTGTAGACCAGGATGTCCTTGAACTAACTGAGATCTGCCTGTGTTTGCCTCCTGAGTGCTGGAATTAAAGCAGTGTGCCACCACTGCCTGGCTACATAATTTTCTTATTCTCTTCTTGTACTTATGTGGTCAGCAAGTCAAGAAAAGAGTATATATATATATCAGTGCAGTCACCCAAGAAGCCCAGAGGTAGTAGATCTCCTGGAGTTGTAGTCACAGGCAGTTGCAAGAAACATCCTGGTACTGGAAACAGGACTATGGTTCTCTGGAAGGACAGCAAGTATACTTTACCAGACCTGATGTATAATTCTTATGTGTCAATTTAAAATTATGAATATTCTAAGAACAATAAACTCTCAAAGGTCTAAGATGTATAGCATCCAAATAACAGTTTTTCAGTAAAAGCAGTGTACGGAGACAATGGCAGTTTGATGAAATTTGAAAGCACAGAGAACTTGACTTTGAAGTTACTCCCAAGAATCTGGGGGTATTTTATTTTTATCGATTCTTTAAAAAGTACAAGAGAAAACAGGCAGCAATGCTGTTTCATCTTTAGGGAGAATTATTCATAACAACAGAGGTACAAGAAAGAACAGCATTAATGAAAGAGGTCAACAGCCTCTAAACATTATGGCAAAGGAGAAGAGAAATTCATGGCGAAATTAAGTCGAATATGTGTTGATTATCATATTGTGGGAATGTAATTGTTCAAGCTCTACCTTTTTTTTTTTACAGTCTAGCTTGCTACTTATAACTCATGCGGAGACGTAAAAGAAGAAAAAGAAAAAGAAAGAAAAATTTTCCTCTTCTTTCAGTCTAAAATATGTGCATCCTGTCCCAGGTGATTTCAACATGATTTAATAGCTTTGGATTGCTATAATAGTAATACACACATATCAGATGTTTGAAAATATTGTAATATTGTGTAACTATCAGGCTCTTGCTCAAATGGCTTTTGCCAAAAACTACCTAAATTGAAATAATCTCCATTACTGACACCACTTCATATGCCTTCTTCAAGCAGTCTCACTTCATGAGTCTGCCTGAAACCCAGCTGGTTCATGTTCATCTATAATACAAATCCTAAGTGTGGCTAATCACTAGAAAGTAGGATATGGAATTCTGGCAAGAAGCATTTCATCACCCATGGTAGAGGGAATCTGAGCACAGATGGCCAGAGCAACACACATTCTTGGGTTGTCCAGATTTATGTACTCAGGATTTGTACACTGAAAGTGTTTTAATTAAAAAAATTACAGCACATATTTAATCTCTGGCTTAAAATGTCTAGTGTTAACTCCTGTCATTTAAGATTTTTACAGAGTCATTAACTACATGTGTAGTTTTAGATTACTAAATGTGCTTTCTATTTTAGAACAAGTAGATGTTTCTGGAGCAATTATAAATTGTCCAGAGGACAAGAACATGGAGGTCACAATGCATTAAGATTTTTTTTTTTTTTTATTTCCATAGTTTTAATTTTTTGCCCATTACACATTTGCAGGTTTGCTTAAATGGATACATTCTCTAGATGGTTCTAAACAAACATAAGATTTCTTGTACTGGGCTAATACTGATCAAATTTCAGGGTGTTGTCTTTAGCCTTGAGGCATGTCTTGATAGAACTTAGCAATTTCAGAAATCTTATCATGCTCAACAACATACTACTTCAAAAACTATTTCTAGCAAGCTATCCATGGTTTTGATCCTAAAATTAAAATAGCCAATATTCTGCAACATAATACTCACGAAAAAAAATCGATGAAATAGAAATTGTCCAAACCTTTTATCATCACATCAGAACATTTACAAAGAAACTGACAACATTTTAGTATGTTTATTCTTGTACTTATTAACAAAAATATATTTTAGGCCACAAATTTACTCAGTTTTAGCTTCTTCTAACAAACTGTCTAAGTTTTCTAAGAGCATTTTTGCATCTATTCAGCCGGAAAGCTTTATGTCTTCACCATCATATGCTTGGGAAGATCCAAAACCATAAACCAGAAGCACTTGTATTTCTGGTTCACACTTCTACCCAGATATGCATATGTCTAAAAGTTATGACACATTTAAAATCACTGAAGAAGTATGGTAATTTCTAAAGAGACATTAACTATTTCTTTTACTCCCTCTCACCCCCCTTTTCTTTATGTCTCCCTCACCATTCTTTCACTTCTTTCCCAATTTAACAAAAGAAATGAGGCCTGTCACCATGATCACCACTGGTGCATATCTCTCAACTAACCGTAAATGAAAGAAGATTTGAATTAAGAAAAAAAGGACATTAAATAAAAAGGCAGAAATAACTACATAGAGATGGCTAGCTAAATTTCAGAATCATTGGTCTGTGGACAGTTATCTATTTTTATTTGCTTCCTAACAAACTGGTCCCATCTTAGAAGGTAACTCGAATAATATCTTCAGGAATTGCTAGAAAAATGTACTGGTATAGTTCTGGGAAAGTTGAATTTGAACAGTCACTCCAATTTTGAAAACTCTTAGCTGTTGTCCATCCTTTTTAATTCCTTCATAATTGTTAAATTCATCCTTCCAGACCCCATTGACTTTCTAACCACATTTACCACCAGCCCCCGTCAACAGTATGAGGAGATTTTTTGTGCAGTTCTTTTTGTACACTTACAAATTTTATATTTATCAAAAAGTAAACTGCCAATTAGCCCATATATTTTACACTTGCTTTCTGTAAAATAAGTTTTAGGTTTTGTTTTTCTTTGCAATTTTCTAACAATATAGATGAACATAGAGTTATTGATCAGTGTCTCCAGATGTGTGCTTCTAGAATACTCATTCTACAATACATATTTGATAATTTTACTGTCTTAAGGTGTTGTAGAAAGTAAATCTGTGTGGTTTTGACATTTTGCTTATTTCTATGCTGATTCTATTCATCTTCACTTACAGCTGATTATTTCTTAATTATTATAGTCATACTCAAATGTTTGTCAAAGGATTGGTGAGTAATGAAATAGAGGCTGATTGTCCAACAAGAGGCAATCATAGATAAATACCACCTTCAGACTATTTTTAGTCCACTGCATACAGGACCTAGGAAAAGCATATTAACTTCTGTTGTTGGAGATGACTAAATGAGCCAGAACAGTCTGCAGGGACTATATAGGATTCTTCAACACAGAAAAATTAAGTGAACATTTCAAGACAAATTGAATGGTTATTAGAAGAACTGGACACATATTAGGCCTCTAGGGATATAGAAGAGGCATTTGCCAGAAAGAACAGTGGCTCAAGGATGGATACAATCATAACTAAGGATCTTTAAAGTCAAAAGAGAAAAAGTATGTACAAGGAATGCCTAAAGTCCTGTAGCTTCCAATGAGTCTGAAGAAAACAGGCGAATGACATATAATTTGATTTTCTTGGTTATTACTTGTTTAAAAATACTAAAATCTTGCTGTATGGTGAGGCACATGCCTTTAATCCCAGCACTCTGAAGGAGGTGGATCTCTCTGAGTTAGAGACTACCCTTGTCTAAACACTGAACTGCAGGATAGCCAGAGATTCACAGGGAAACTCCTTAAAGGAGAAAAAATACTCTCAAATTTCTTTTTTTGACACATACTCATAAGGAGGATAATGTCCAAGAAAATACATGATTTAAAAGAAAAACTGGATTTTCTAGCACTATTTCCTAATTCTACTAAAAACAAACTCAAACCCTCATCTATGTAGACATATATATTAGTATGTATGTGTGACATATGAGTACATGGGTAAATAGTGAGTTATTGTGTGTGAGAGTGTATGGTACATTAATATGTGGGTGCAGGTACCTGCATGCATTCATACACAGGCCAGAGTTGGATATTAGGTGCTTAATAGAGTAAGCCTAAGCAACTGTTTTACTTTATTGTTGTCCATGGTGTTTTCTTTGTTTGTTTGTTTTGTGATGTGGGAGTCTCCTCTGTGTGCTGTGATTACCATTAATGAATAAAGAAACTGCTTTGGCCTGTTTATAGGGTAGAGCTTAGGTAGGCAGGGAAGACTGGACTGAATGCTAAGAGGAGGAAGGGAGAAGTCAGGAAAAGCTTTGGAGCTTCTGCCAGAGTCAGACTTTGCTGGTAGGCCATGACCTCATGGTGATATACAGATTAATAGAAATGAGTTCAATTAAGATGTAAGAGTTAGCCAATAAGAAGCTAGAGCTAATGGGTCAAGCAGTGACTTAACTAATACAGTTTCTGTGTGGTTATTTCAAGGCTAAGCTGGCTGGGCAGCCAGGATAAACAAGCAGGCCCTCCTCCTACAGTTTTTTTTTTTCTGGTGGACTACAGTGTTTATTTTCATTACTTTAAAGTAGTGTCTCATGATATACCTCTGGCTGTTCTGTAATTTACTCTATAGATCAGGCTGGCCTCAAACTCACAGAGATTAACATGCCTTTGCCTTCTGAGAAATGGAATTAAAGCCTTGTACATCCTCTCCTAGCAACTTAAGTTTTCAGTGTACACACAGTTCCATCACAAGTTCTTGATTGTCCAATTATAGAAAAACCTCACTTAAAATACTGTGTATGAATTCATATGTATAACTTCAAGTTGATTTTATGTCAATATGAGGTGACTACCTATCATTGGATATTAACTTTTACAGACAAATCTTACATTCATAGCTAGTTTATAGTGCCATCTTCTCATGTGTCATACACTTCTAAATACTTATTTTTAGGACTACAAAAGTTATGTTCAAATTTTCTTTCTGTAGAGGAAGGATGGCGCACTTTTATATGGACTTCAAGAAGAATAAGACACCTCAGCACCAACCACAGTGAAATAAAAATCATTGGCTTTTCTCCATATTATCTGACCTAGGTTTTCTAGGAACTCTTGAATGATTATACTATCAACCTGAAAACAACCTAGATGGCCCTCAACTGAAGAATGAATAAAGAAAATGTGGCACCTTTACATAATGGAGTACTACTCAGTGGTTAAAAATAATGACATCTTGAAATTTGCAAGCAAATGGATGGAACTAGAAAAAAATTCATCCTGAGTGAGGTAACCCAGACCCAGTAAGACAAGCATGGTATATATGGATTGAAAAATGGATATTAGACATAAAGCAAAAGATAACCAGCCTACAGTCTACATCCCCAGTCAAACTAGGAAACAAAGAGGAACCTAAGAGGGATATGTATTGATCCCCCTGGAAATGGGTATAGACAAGATCTCCTGAGAAAATTGGGTGAGTGGGGGAAGGGAAGAGGAGAAAGGGAAAAAAGGAGGAGAATATAAGGGACCAAGCATATCGAGTTGGGGGAAGGACAGAGGGAGAACAAAGAGGGAGATGTCTAGATGGAGGGAGTCATGGGGTTAGTGAGAAACCTGGCTGCTGTGGGATAATGCTCCTGTACTCTATAAAATTTTGTCATTTATATTTTAATAAAATACTGATTGGTCAGTAGCCAGGCAGGAAGTAAAAGCAGGACAACCAGAAGTAGAGAATTCTGGGAAGAAAAAAGCCAGAAAGTCAGTGCCCAGTCAGATACAGAGGAAACAAGATGAGAAAGCTTTGCTGAGAAAAGGTACCAAGTCACATGACTAAACTTAGACAAGAATTATGGGTTAATTTAAGTTATAAGAGCTAGTTAATAATAAACCTGAGCTAATAAGCCAAATAATTGATAATTAATATAAGCCTGTGTATGTTCCTTTGGGATTAAATGGTTGTGTGATCAGGCAAGAAGGAAACTTCGATCTATACCTGGCACTAGGGAAATTCCAAGATATCCACAAGAATGACCCTAGGTAAGAATCTAAGCAATAGTGAAGAGGGTGCCTGAATGGCCCTTCACATGTAGGTAGATTGATGACTACCTTAGTTGTCATCACATAATCTTTATCCAGAAACTGATGGAAGCAGATGCAGAGATCCACAGCTAAGCATTGGTCTGAGTTTCTGGAGTCCATTTGTGAAGGGATTAACAATAATATGAACAAAGGGCTCACTGACTCAAGACTGACATCTGGGGAACCTACATAGGACAGACAGAACTAGGCCCTTTGAATGTGGGTGACAATTGTGTGGCTTGGACAGTTTTGGGAGCCACTGACTATGGAACCAATGTTTATCCCTAGTTCATGAACTGTCTTTTTGGAAATCATTCCCTATCAGCCTAGATACAGGGAGGAAGGACTTGGTCCTGGCTCAAATGATGTGATAGACTTTGTTGTCTTCCCATGGAAAGCCTACTCTCTCTGAGGAATGGATGGAGAAGTGGGGTGGGAGAAAGGTAGGAAGAGCAAAAGGAGGGGAGAAAAGTGGCATTGGTATGTAAAAAATGTTTTAAAATTAAAATTTAAAAAATTTAAAAATAAATTCTTGAACTGACAAATCAATTTATCTCACACTGTTGTTAAGACCGGGACACAGTTCATTGCTTACTATGTATGAGATCCTGAGTCAATATCCAGCACATATAAATAAAGCAAAAATTATACAGAATTTAAATCAAAGTAACAAAAAAAGTCACTTTGAAATTTAAGGCTCAAATCATCAATAAAATTTTTAAAATATACTTATGAAATATTCAATAGAACAGTAAGGAATAATCAGAAAGCTAGATTTAGTTTTCATTATATTAGAATAATTACATAACATAACCATGTTTTCAAATATAACAAAATAATTCATGGGCAACACAATGGCTTATATTGAGATAATCAAATACTTTCAATTTTTATCATCAATTTACATGTATTTTAGAAGTGCACTTAACGGTAATAATTGCAATATCCACGTGTTTTTTTTCTTTTTATTAGAAGAGATTGTAATGGTTGTTCTTTCTTTTTTAGAGCCAAGCCACGCCCACTCCCTCCCCCATCCACTGAGGCAAGCTGATCTTCAGCTTCTAGCCTGAGTTCCTTCCCTTTTTCCATCTTCCTCTCAGAGAGGCAGCTTCTATCTCTCCCCACTTCTCCCCTTACTCCCTTCTGTCTCTCCCCTCTCTCTTCTCTCTCTCTTTTTCTCTCTCTCTGTTCTCCCCTTCTCCCCTTCTTCACTATAACCCCCTAAATAAATATCCAACCTCACTCTGCATGGGTTGCCTATCCATGTCTCTGTCTCTTGCCCGCAGCCATGTGGTGTCTCCCTGCCTGGGACCAGCCACTGCTTGGGGAATGACAGCCGTCTCTGCCTGACACTGGCTGCTCTCAGAGCCCGCTGCCTGCAGCCACATGGCCTGCTACCACCACTTGGGGACCTACAGCGTTTCTGCTACCTGCTGCCGCCGTGGGATTCTACAGCATGTTTAATTTTTCCATCACAGAGATTTTCCTCAATTTATTAAGGAAAGCTTCAACTAAATATTTTGTATATTGATTTATTGATCTCTGCTAAAATTTCATTTTTTATGATTTAGAGTTTTTTTGTAAAATCATATACTACTGCATAAAAGATTCTAATTTCTAATCACTTCTCATTTCACTAAAATTCAGTGTTAAACTCTTCAGTGATTTGCTTTGAAAGCTGATGAAATCACATTCTCAACATATATAGAAAAGGTCTCCATGACCATGTTCTGTTCTGACACATTCTTCTTTTGGTCCACTCAATACGGCATTCTTGATGCCTTCCGATTTGGTTTTCATGTTTTATTCCGTTAGGTTATGGTGAAATTACCTGGTGCGAGTGAGAAGGAAACACGGACATGCAGCAAACAGGCTTAGGTTTTTACTAGAAGGGTTGTTTAGGCTTTGTAAGGCCAGTGTACAGAGAGAGAGAGAAAGAGGAAGCTGAAGATGGTGTGGCCCAGCTTTTAAAGGATGCATGTGCACAGGGGAATGACATGGCTGTGTCATATGCAGATGGCTGAGCTCATGCATGCTCACAAGGGCTCACGCAGCTATGTCATATGTAGATGATGCAACCATGTTGCACATGGGTCATGTCTGAGGGCTTGTCCGCACATGCGTGGCCCTGGAAGTGTCAGCCATATTGTGGCTTAAATCATATGTGACTGCTAAAATTATCACTAACAAAATTAACAGGCAGTTTTGCAGATTAAACAGTTCATAATGCTGATGTGTGTCAGGGACCAGTCATGACAAAAATACCTCTTGCCAGAGTAAACACATGAGAATGTAGAAATATAGTAAAGAACATGAAAATGCAAATGAAGATAATAAAACAGAGAAACATATAAGATAGTATCAGAGGAAATTCCAGTGAGTACTGAAAATTTACCCACATTTAATTTCCAGTTTGCTTAAAATACCGCTGACCCCAAAAGGTAGGAATGAGACAAAATACTCAGTTACCATGATACAAGGAAAATGAACATACCAATTGAAAGTTGTGGGCTACATTCATAGTTAATTCTGTTGCTAGAACACAAGAAGTCAGGCTTAAACCCTAGACAAAAACATTCTGTAGGCAAACCACTCCCTAGGTGGAATACCAAATTATCTCCATAAAGTGAACTGGAACTGAGTTGGATCCATAGACTCTTGTTTGAGGTAGGAACAGATCTACTTTTCTATTCCTCGAGCACAAGGTCAGGCTATTGGCAACACCTGTTGACAATAGCCTTAAGAGAGCAGAACTCTCTGGTCAAAATCTAGATGGGACTTTTGTTTGGGTAGAAGTACAATAGCCTTGAAGGAACCAGAGGAAAGTTATAACTCTCTGATCTTTGGTCAATATGGAAACAGCCTCACATTTTTGGGCATCTACAGATGTAGGGTCATTCACCAGAATTTATATTATGGGACTTGTTTGGTACCAATCTGGAAAAATAAAATTCTGAACTTGTTAAAATCTTACGGAGCAGTTTTAAAGGATTTTGAGATCAGTGTGTAAAAGAGCACTTGGACCATCACCGCTGATTTTTGTTCACAAGTCTCATCACAAGTTTTCACTTCTCTGAAGGGAAAAAGGTTAAAATTTTTATACTTTTCAACAATCATTTGGAACCCATGTATTTCTCTATATTCCAAATATTGTATTATTTAATTTGTAATTAGACTACACTATCTCCTAGATCTTTGAAGTTAGCATTAGAATATCTAAAGCGACAGACCTATCATGAGTCTTTATAACATTAAGTTTACTGTTGTCACTTTGAATAGATATGTTTTTCCATCAATTTGTGTACTTTCATTTAATTAATTATTTTATCCTATAAATTAATCGTGAGATTAAAACCGCTTGCTAGTTTGCTTTGCTATAACACATTCTATTTTGAACAAGTCACAGATTTTTTTTAACCTAATTCTATAAATGCAGTATTTTTTTTTCTTAAGTGTCAACACTAAGGCACAGTGAAGACTTAGTATTTTGACTACTTCCTATTTGTTGCAATGCATATACTGGTTTCAAATTTTGGAGAAACTTCCCCCTGGTGACCATACATGAAGCTGGGGCTATGTTCAAAAGGAAAATAACATCTGTGAACAGGAATTTGTTTGCAAGAACAATGACAAACTGAGACTCAGCAGCTCAACCTCAAGGAACAACTTCGAAAGTAGAGTGTATGAATATAAAGGACATCTGAGGCACAGTAGGGATTTAAAAAAAAATGTTATCAAAGTACTTTCCCATGTCAATGAAGGCTTCAACTCAAATAGATTTGGAGACGACCTTAACTGTGTTGGGGACATTAAGGAAATAGGTGTCCATTTATAAGTAGGACAATGTGACACTGAGTGGAGCAGCTTCACCCCAAGGGAAGCAGCCTCAAAGCTTGCCTTAAGTGTTTTCTTGCTGGGAAGCAGCCAACCACGAATGAACTGGATGCAGAATACAGTAGTCAGCTGACTGGTTAAGGTTGTGATCAAAATACTAAGTGTGTGATGACATTTCTAGGCAGTCTTTAATGTCATTGTGTTTAAAGTGTTCGCCCTGGAGAAGATCATCAGATTTAATTTGTAATACAAAAAATGCCACTTTTTAAAATAACAAATTTAAAGAAATATTTTACATCACAATAAAGTAGTGGATAAATGGTAATGAATTCATGTACTATCTACAACTATAAAAATCAGTCAAAGATTTGGATATCCGTAGTGATGGATTTCATCAAGAGTGACAGACTTACATTACATTGGGGTACTTTTATTATAAACTAGTTGTCTTCATAATTTGTGTGCAATTAATTTTCTATTGTCAAGAACATTTAAAATATCAGACTTTTTTAATTTAGAAAGATCTGCCATAATAATTTTATTATACAACAAAGGAGAAAAATTGATAAAAATAAAAAAACAACACACTAAATCAATTACAAAAGGTTGTCTTTACAGAATTTTTAAAAGTCTTTTCTTTGTATGAGTTTTTAGCTGCATGTATGTATGTACACCATATATATCACTGGTACCTGTAGAGCTCAAAACTGGGCAATACATCTCCTTAAACTGAAGTTACAGGCAGTTATGAGCTCTTTTGTGTGCAGGGAACTGATTCTGGGATCTCTTGTACAACATTCAATGCTCTAACCACTGAGAAATCCCTCTATCCTTGCTTTTCTAGTTCCTAACAGGATTTACCATTTAGTAGATTTACTATGCCAATCTTTTCAAATCAGGAATGATTCTTTCTATATTTGAAACAATACCAGTTACCTCTCAAAGACAAACTTCAGGCACTGCACATTACACAGTAACAGATGTGATTTGAAATATGATGACTTTGTAGTGCTTAGCACAATTCAACTGGTGGTTAAGGATAGGAGACCAGGTTCAATGAAAATAATCACATCAATAAATCTAGAAATCAATGGCAATTCGGATCTGCATACAGGGTCTGAGCATCACCATTTATTCAAATTTGGGCAGAAAAAAACATCTACCGTGGCATAAAGGCACAACAAATGGCTTCAGGTCTCAGCTGAGCATAAGAAGAGACATGAATGAGCTCCACTGGACAGCTATCCTGGGAAATGGGTTCATAGGTAATCTGTTATGGACTAAAGGCAGACTCCAGATAGAGATGCTAACCTTAACTGTTTTTGGCAGCTCTTTGAGAGCATCACAAGTCAAACAGTAAAAGGCTCACAGAACTTTGCTGGTTCCCTGGTGGTCTGTGTGTATTGTATAATAAGAGCATGCTGAGGACCTCTCTTCACGCCTTTGGCCTCATTATTCTCACATCCTTTCTTGGACTTGTTTTCACACATTTCTTTGCTCTGTCAATAGAT
>JAQHUG010000197.1:696899-713597 GCA_028555095.1 Dicrostonyx torquatus
TGTTACAGATGCTCTTTGTTGTATGGGAATTTAAGCATGAGAAAGTATCCAGCATACTATAGACGAAGATGTTCAGGTTATGTTTGTTCTTTAAGAATTAAAGAAGGGAGACTTCCTTGTGAAAGGAGAATTGATTGTTTGGGGGAACTTAGCTCTAATATTACCCATTTCTTGTAAGGTGAGAAAATCTACAAAGCTTTGGTCTGGTGACACTGACTTCCATAGATAGACTCCATTTTTGTTTGATATGCTGGGGCTGAAAACAGGAGTTTGGTACTATTTGATGGCCTTCCATAGGCTGAATTAACATTCTTACATGAGTTCTTGTCAAGCCATCTCCAGGCTTCTTATGGCTAGCTATGTGGATGTTCTTACCAAGTGTCTTGGATGTATACAATGATTTTTGTTATAGGGCAAGACAAAATCTTCCTAAATATATTTTTTCTTCCTCCACTCTCAATATGATATATTTGATCAGGTAATAACATATTCTAGTATATACATTAGTTTGAAGCAAAATTAGCAAAGCAGATCATGTTTTGCTTGTGCTTAGTTACAATTCTTACCTAAAACATTTGGACAGAGTTTTGTTAGTATAATTTCAGGATAACTGACAGATATGTGTTAATTGCTGGCTCTTGAGAATAAGGAAACAAGCACTAACAATGGAATCAGAAGCAGTCATACATTAAGAAAAAATTCCTAATAAACTTGCCCAACAATTTCACAATGGACATTTCTCAATATTCCATTGAATTAAACAACATTATCATATCCATTTTTATCAATTTTTCCTCATTGGGTGATGAACTTTTATTACAATATGATGTTCTATATAATTTTTGGTTTTCTTATTACTTACTCTATATGATATTTTTATTGATGAGACCAAAACTTAAGACCTTCATTTGGTATGTCACAAAAATAAAATCCTCTACATCTTCTGCTACTTGATTATCTAAATTTGCATAGAAAGTTTCTGACACAAAATATATTTCTTTGATACAGTTCTATGCATGCTCTAATAAAAATTTTGATCAAAATAAGAAGATTATATCCATATTGTTTTATTTTTATTTATGCTGTAGTATGTTCTTGTTGTGAACATAAGCTGATATTTAGGGATGAAACACTATTATTAATGAGTGCCTAAAAATGACGTGACAGAGTTTGTATATTTCAACTGCCCTAGTGAACCCTCAATGAGGCTATTTTCCTAATAACTTTTTTTAAACAAAGCCATAAATATACACTTCAAATTATCATGCTATATTTATATACTTGTGAAGTATGTTTCTATATATAACCTGTTATAACTAGGTTTCTTAAATTGATAGGAAATACACAGTATAGATTTATAATGACTATGTGAAGTATGTTTCTATATATAACCTGTTATAACTAGGTTTCTTAAATTGATAGGAAATACACAGTATAGATTTATAATGACTATGTTATAATGACAATATATTTATAATGACTTACTATGGTAAGCATAGCTAATTTCATTGTTCATTGTTAATGAAGAGTTTCTTCAATTAAATTTTTCCTAATTTTGTTTTTAAAACCATATGTACATTACTTTCAACAATGATTCACATTAACAAAGAAGGGTTGTTTTTGAGATACTTGATGAGAAAAAAAAGATTAACTAACATCCTTTTTAATATCAGACTCAAGTTAACTTCACTTTCTGAGATTTTTGGATACCATTGGGTTGTTTTTGAGACATTTGATCAAGAAAAATGTGACTAACACCTTTTTAAATATCAGATTCAAGTTAAATTCACTTTCTGAGTTTTTGATAGCATTTTATAAAATGAAATGCAACTTTTAGATAATGTACTATAATTATGAACATTTGATATTGAATTACGAAAAAATAAAAACAAATAAAAGTCAGGCAATAGACCAATCTTTAAATCAAATGCATGTATTTGAATTCCATGATAGTAATTTCCACTGGATAATAGATTCATTTCGTGTGTATGTGTGTGTGGGTATGTGTATGTGTGTATGTGTGTGTGACAAAATTGACTACATACAAAGGATATTTCCTAAATTTTACAATGAGAAAATAATGTTTTCTTTTCAGAAACTTCATATTAGTGTACCTTCATGTTATAACAATGTAGAATTAAGAAAGAAATTTCTCAATAAAATAGGTTTAATGTTAATTTTAGAATAAAAACCTAAAAACTACTTCATACAGGAATATACAGAAGCATTTATTTAAAAACATTATCATTGTTCTTGATGTTTTTTTTTCTTCTAAAACTATCTTATGCTTAAAAGGAATGTAAATGGTAGGTGGGGTCAGGGATTCAAAACACTTACTTTTAAAAGACATTAATTTTCTACTAGTTTTCAGAGTGGTATTGTATTACAAAAGCTTTCTCCTATAATTCATTGAAAATATGTGCTTGATTTTTTTGAAATCAAGTCTATACAGTTTCATTAAAAATGCATGTTCTCTCAATAGATCAAGCACGCTGTCTCTGTTGGTTGGGCCAGTCCCTCAGCTGGACCAGGACTGAATGAGCATATGACCTAACCGGACTCTCTGAATGTGACTGCCAATGGGGACTGACTGAGAAGCCACTGGGACCTATCTCTTCTGCATGTATTGGCCATTTGGGAACTTCTATATGGATGCACATCTTCTTAGACCGAAATGGAGGGGGGAAGGCCTTGGGCTTCCCATATGGCAGGGTATCCTGCCCCATCTTAAGGAAGCAGGGGGAGGGCGGTGGGGCAGGGGGGGGAGCAGGAGGTCCAGGAACAAGGGGAGTAAATGTAAATTTTTCTTGTAATAATAATTAAAAAAAAGAAAAAATGCATGTTCTAAACAAACCCAAAATTATTTGATCTTATTTGTTAATACTTTTACAAATTTGAATATACATATTCCATTGAGCTTTCACATCCCCATAATCTTTGATGGAGTACATATGGAAATGAAAAATAGACTATTCTTTCATGTAATACTAAGGGAATAAGTAGGGCTAGTTGTTTTTCACTTTGAATTACAATATTTGAAATATTACCAAAACCATCTAGCTTTCCCAATAATGGCTCTTACAGGGTTCACAAAACCCAATAACTATGGTTCATGCACTTTAAAGTATCAGATTTGATTTGCTGCAGGGCTTCTCCAAGTTACTGGCTTTTCTGCTATCCAACTCCAGCTTGCCATCAAACTCCCCTTTCCATCTGCGGGGTTCTAGGACCTCACAAGCAGTTGGTTCAGGGCTGAGGCTCTGGGAACAGGGTGGTGAGCACAGGGCAGCAAGGGTTCTTTGTCCCACGGAGCTGCATGCACCAAGCTCACGCTTTTGCTATATCCTGGACCAGCAAGTGGCCCTGATCCAGTACCAGTAGAGCCATCCAGTGGGGGTCCTTTGAATCACCACCACAGCCTGCTTCAGGGAGGTGGTGATCTGAGAACCATCTCCAGTGCCGAGGGGACCTAAGAGAGAGCAAAACAAGAAAAATCCCCAAGTACACAGTCAATCACAACATAAGGACCAAGCCACCTAGACACTCCTGATCACATTGAAAGGAAAAGATGGGCAGGTGCCAATGCAAGATTTCCCCCAACAACAAGATGACACCAGGATCCAGCGAATATGCAACAGGAAGACTTGAACAACCTAATCCAGAAGAAGTAGAAGAAATTGACTTTAATCATAACATTATGATAGTCATAGAGACCATTAAAGAAGAGGTGAAAAGCTCCTTTAAAGAAAGGGATGACTGTAGCTTCATAAAATGAGTTTGGCAATGACCCTTCTGTTTCTATTATGTGAATTACAATAAGGAGTGTAGGTATTAGCTCTTCTTGAAAGTTCTGGTAGAATTCTGCGTTAGAGCCATCCGGTCCTGGGCTTTTTTTGGCTGGGAGGTTTTTGATGACAGATTCTATTTCCTCATGACTTATGGGTCTATTCAGATTGTTCACTTGGTCTTGATTTAATTTCGGTATATGGTATTTATCTAAAAAACTGTCCATACCTAAACCACACAAAGATGCAACCAAGAAAGAGAATTACAGACCAATTTCACTTATGAACATCGATGCAAAAATCCTCAATAAAATACTGGCAAATCGAATCCAAGAACACATCAAAAAAATTATCCATTTTGATCAAGTAGGCTTTATCCCGGAAATGCAGGGCTGGAACAACATACGTAAATCTATCAATGTAATCCATCATATAAATAAACTGAAGGAAAAAAACCATATGATCATTTCACTAGATGCTGAAAAGGTATATGACAAAATTCAACACCCCTTTATGATAAAGGTCTTGGAGAGATTGGGGATACAAGGAGCATATCTAAATATGATAAAAGCGATATACAGCAAGCCAACAGCTAACATGAAATTAAACGGAGAGAAACTCAAAGCGATTCCACTAAAATCAGGAATGAGACAAGGCTATCCACTCTCTCCATATCTCTTTAATATAGTGCTTGATGTTCTAGCAATAGCTATAAGACAACACAAGGAGATCAAGGGGATTCGAATTGGAAAGGAAGAAGTCAAACTTTCGTTATTTGCAGATGCATACAGAATACCGAATAGCCTGGATCGATCAAAAACAAAAAACAAACAAACAAAAACAAACAAACAAACAACCATCCATTGCATTATAATAATCAAAACACAAAACACACAGAATAAAGAAGGAATATTAAGAGCTGCAAAGGAAAAGGTGCAAGTAACATGTAAAGGTAAACCTATCAGAATTATACCTGACTTCTCTATGGAAACCATGAAAGCCACAAAGTCTTGGATAGATGTGCTACTGACAGTAAGAGACCACGGATGAAAGCCCAGACTACTGTACCCAGTGAAACTTTTTTTCACCATCAATGGAGAAAACAAGATATTCCAGGATAAAAACAATTTTAAGCAATTCATAGCCACAAACCCAGCCTTACAGAAAGTACTAGAAGTTAAACCACAACAAAAGATAGCAAACAACACCCATAACAACACAGACATCTAACAACCCTCCACCAGCACAACTCAAAGTAGGGAAACACACAAACCCTACCACCAAAAAGAAAATAACCAGAGTTAATAACCACTGCAAGAAGTATACTACTGGACAGGGAGGGGCTTTGAGTGTTCATCGCCTTGCCACAGACTTGTTTCTGACTTTGTTTCCTGGGTGTGAATGTAAATGTGATCACTCAGCTCCTAGATCCCATTATGATGCTGACTTCATGGTTTCAGTCTCTAAAACTGTATGGGGAAATAATTTTTTCTGCTTTTGGTAACCATGTTTTCTTAGAGCCATAATAAAGTAACTAATACATTGGCATAGTCCTCAATCGTAACTAGTATAACCTTAAAAATGATAATGGGAGTCTCACCATAAAGAACTCCAAGAATCAGCATCCTTCTGAGCATTCCAATGCTTTTCATTGAAGTTACCTTCAAATGACTTTAAATATGATCTATTCATTGATTTGAACTGTAAGGGCATGGCTCAAGAGATTTTAGGGGAAAAGAACATTAATATGTGGCCTAGAGATCATTCTTGTGATATTTTGGCAAGGGGGGATTTCACATTCTGCTCATGTCAGAAAAAAAAAATCTGCCTAATGTAAAATGGAAGAGTTCTAGTTTAACACCTTTGGTTTGGCAGAGGACATTTCAAAACAACCTAGTATTGACTGTGTTGCTTGGTTGTTAGTGGCCATTATTATGCAGATTCTTAAGAAAAAAGAGCACGCTGAGAAAAAAAATACAAAATATAGTTTGAGGGGAAAATGAGCACCCAGAAAAGAGTTTTTAAAAAAGCCTTATGCTAAATGGGAGTAATGACTAAAAGGCAAAATCCTACCCAGCTAAGCTTCCAATTTGTGAAAAGAAATTAAAGAACATATTAGGTACAGGCTTGGTGGTACATGCCTTTAATTCCAATAGGCACTACACAGAGAAAAACAGATCTCTATTTTAAGACCAGCCTGATCTACAGAGCAAGTTACAGAATAGCCAAGCATAGGTAGTTAAGGCAGCCATCAAAACCAGAAAGCTAGAGATGTAATTGAACAAGAGAGCAATGTTCCAGCCCCAGCAAGCAGCAGAATTTGGCAACTTCGGCAATATGGTTCTGGCTATTGAGTCAGGGATTAAAAAAAAAAAAAGAATTATGGAATCTCTTTCCACAAATAAGGAAAGCCTCTGAGACCAGGCACTGATCAGGGGTTTCCCTACATGGAGGCCCAGACTGGCCATTGCATGAAGCCTGAAAGGAGAAACCTGGGTTTCTTTGGAGAGCTGAAGATGCCAGAGTCATGAGATACCTGCCAAGGGGAACTGCTAACAATAAACATGAGATACCTGCCAAGGGGAACTGCTAACAATAAACTTTTTGCTCCTAGTCCTTATTATAGGACCCTACTTGCTAAATTGCCTATAAAACTTTATAACAAAAAAAGGGTAAATTCCACTGATTTGTTAGTGTTGATGGGATGATATAACCCCCTGCTCCGAGATAAGTGCATGATTTGAATCATGCCCATATAACAAACCAATGGGGAATGAAACAGGACCCCAGAATTTAGGAATACAGACACCATGTTAGAGACACCATATGACCTTAAAACCTAACACATAGATAACAACACATTTCAAACAAAAACAAAGTCCTAGTCCATAGTATCAGAAAAATTCCCAAATCAAAGTTCCCTAAATGTACTAACCTTGCCTTTTAGCTTCTGTAGTTACGTTTCTTTCCAACTAAAGTGTATCGATCAGGATGCAGATTTTTTGTGAATAAAAGACAAAGAACTGTAAGTCTTGGGACTACTTGATTTGGACAGGTTCCCTGTGAAGACACAGACTAGCATCGGAGACTTTCTGAGCTGTGTGGTGGTCTCTGGTGGCCTTATGTTGCAACACTGTGATGTAGGTCTCCCCCATTGGGTTTGTACTCCCCCAGGTAGACTGATTCAGCACTGTTTCCAGGGTTGTTTCTGTGATGGACTCCATTTGACCAAAGAGAGACTTTGATGAAGAGTAGTAGCTACAGTTATCTGTGGAAAAACAGGTAAGTTTTTAAATTCCAGGTTTTATGTTGGTCTAGAAAAGTGGCACTGGCAGATTCTTTTGTATCGTTGCCAATGGTTCATTACCTTTCCAGCCCTGGGAAGTATATTGAATTCTCTTACCCCTACCAGATAGTGTTGGCATTCCAGATTAAGTTTACTTTGGTTAGGGTGTGTGTAATGGCAATTATGTGTGAGGAGTTTGAAAAAGCACAACTTAAAAAAATCCTAAATAATTAAGCAATTGACAAGGTGCTTTAAAGACATAGATAGAAGTCACCCTCCTTTTCCTCCTTTATTGGTCATGATACATGGTCATAGAATTAGCCCAAGCTGGATTAAACTCACAATCTCCCTGCATTTTCTTCCAGGTGCTATCATTATAACTACACAACATTATATGTATCTTTCTTTTCTATTCTATTCTTTTCTCTTCTATTTCTTTTCTTTCTGCTTCAAACCTAAGTCACCCCTTCCAACTCTATAGTATTCTAGCATTATTATCAATACTTCCCCTTCAAATAAAAGAACATTTTCTCCCTCCCTACAATTTTAAGTCAATCATAGCAAAAGACTACTCATATCTGTTTCCAACATTACCCTGAGAGAGACTAGGATCAGTGTTGACTTTCAATCTAGCTTGTCTTCATTTCTATATTGTTGTTAACACTTTTTCAAATTTTTGTTTAGCGTGTCATATGCAAGTACAGAATCTACATTGTTTCTATTCCTTTCCTACCTCTTGAAGTCCTCCTGTGTCCTCCCCCATCTTTTAACTACATTTGTTATCTTTTCATCTGAAATTATTGTTACATATACATATATAGGAAACATATATGCAGAAAGTATTAAATATGTCTCACATATATATAGATATAAATATATATTTATAAATATTATTCATTAATTTATATATTACTAGGTCCATTTAGCAATTGAGCATTGCTTATATGTACTGTGTCTAGACATGACAACTTGGTATTGGCAACCTCTGTGCAAGATATTCCTAGAGAAAGTGATTCTCTCTTAGTAGTCATTAACCACTTGTCAACCTTCACCATCTAGGGATAGACCTTTGTGAGATTTGTTCCATTCACATTGGCATGTTAACTGATGCTGTTTTATCTTACAAAAATGATTGTTCAGGTAAGCATATTTTGGTGAGCTCAGTAGTGTATTTTTTCTTATCATGTCTAGGGGACACACTCTAGGAACTGACATACTGCCTCCCCAGCTTTAAAAAGAGTTGAATGAGAATGTCCTATAGGTCGACACGTTTGAATGCTTGGTCCCTAGTTAATGGAACTGTTTGGATAGAAGGTTTGGCCTCATTGGAGGAAGTGTGCCACTGTTAGTGGGCTTTGTGGCTTCACAAGCCCACACTATACCTAATCTCTTTTTCTCTGCCTGTACCTTACTGCTCAGACATGAATTCCCAGCTACTGTTCCAGGCCCTGCCTGCCTGCTTATGTCCATGCTTCCAGACATTATGGTCATGGACTAACCTCCTGAAGCTGTATGTAAGCCCCCAACTAAATATTTTATTTTATAAGGTCTGCCTTGGTCATACCTTCTCTTCGATGTAATATAACAATAACTGAGACAGGATCTCAGCCTTCCTAATGCTGCAACACTTTAATACAGTTTCTCACCTTTTGGTAACCCCAACTATAGGATTATTTTGTTGCTTCTTCAAAACAGCAATGTTGCTACTGTTATGAATTGCAATGTAAACATGTAATATGCAGGAGATCTGATATGGAACTCTTGGTGGGGGTGTGACCCACAGGTTGAGAGTCACCGAACTATGATAGTTCTTAAATCTTAGATGTGAGATTGCATCCACGAAAACTTATTCCCTGCTTTGATGGTGGTTTGATTTATGCTCATCTATAATTACAAACAGGATTTAGAAAAGTTGAGGGAGATGGAAATACGATCAAGATATAATGCGTCTTATTTTTTAAGTAAATAAAATAGTAACATTTAGAATGCAGTTAGAAAATTATTTTCATTTAGGAAAATGGAAGTTAGAGGTTTTTCTATAGGGTCTAATGACCTCTCCTGCCATGAGTATATAGCTAAACTCTCCAGATGTTCAAAGCAACATTGTATATAGTGCTCAGTATCTTGACCATAAATTTTCTTTAATTTTAAATAAGATTATTTCCTTAAAAGATTTATTGTGTGTGCTAACACATACTTTTTCCAGAAATAATGCTATGTTCTGAAATAATTTCTGAAAAGGGAAGCAGTTCCCAGCTTCATCTGGCTTACTGAATTGTATCAGCAGCTGCAGACCAAAGGGCTCTTGTTAACAGTCTAGTGGCATAGAAAACCCTGCTGCAAAAAGCCCCAGCTTTTCAGCTGCACTCAGTACGTGAAATGATACCAGGCACAATACTGTCTCCATATATAAAGGAGACAATGCAGTTAGCTATTAATGTCTTTGTTACATCTTACTCTTAAAGGGACTCTATGAATAGACTAGAACTTCCTGGCAAAGTAAACCCTAAACCAATTAGCTCTTAACCCTCTGGTTCTGCATCCAGCAATAAAATGAAGGTGGAAAACAGCTGAGTTGCATCAGAATGCTCATAATCCATCAGAGCTATACATAGGAATTTCAGAGGGGAATAGAAAGAACCGTGTGGGAAGGAAAGGCAGTTGCTAGCAATGGATAGAAAACTCCAGTTCTGTGAAACTGGCTGAGGAGGATTGCTGCTAAAATTATCAATTTTTATCAATAACATGCTAGAAAATCGATGACTAGAAAGAACAAGAATGCTTTAGAGCAGCCCTCTAGTGCAGTTTTAACATCATCTCAGTCTGCAGCCATCTCGAATTTCCTCTATGTACAGTCATGATTAGACTGTGAGCCAGAGCAGGTGAAGCTGGATGAAGGCACACGTGTTCTTTAGAGTTAGGTTTCACTTTGTGCTTTTTATCTATCTTCCCCCAACATGATTTCTTCAAGTCTGTCTGACTGTTTTCAGTCGCTGGGCCTCAGGGTGTGGGTTAATTTACATAAAGGTCTGGAGGAGAAACACTTCATAATATTTCCATGTATAAATGGAAAGACTTCAATGAAATGCACTAGTTAAACTTGGTGATAAATTCCTTTTTAGCAGCCATCTGCTTTAATTCGGTGAAATGCAGTGTGCTTCCACTACAAAATGAAATGAAGTACCAGAGGGGATTTATTTTTTTAATTGGAAAATATAAAAAGTTGACAGGTTTTGCAAAGTTCTCTGTGAAAGATTTCTCAATATTTTACAGGAACTACTTTGCTTTCATGGAAATTCATGCTGAATGCATGAGAACATGGGCAAGTGTTTATCGATGCCATAGCTAATCTGACATTAATGCATAGTTATTTCCATAATTAGAATTGGAAAGAATAATTTAGTTCTTATTATCTTCCCACTTGAAAGCAATTAGTGAATATCATACCAAAGATGTTTGAGAACAATTGTAGAGCTTTAGGAAGCTTCACAAAGAAACAGAACTTATTTTTATGTTTCCAGTCTTTGACAGTAAATATATTGTGTTTGCCTTTATTTGAATATAACATGATATATGAGTGAATCGAATCATCATATAGTGGCCTACGAAATGTATAATTTTACTTATAAATTTAAAAAATAGTTAAAATGTATAATTATTCAGGTCTAACCAAGTTAGATCAATAACCACTACTACACTCCCTTACTATTTTTCTGGTAGAAGTCCTCTCCCTATTCTAAGCAATAAGACATGCATAGGCAATCTGAAACTATTTAGACAACTTACTTGCATATTTCATAGAACCAAACCATATATTAGAATAAAAATCTTCCTAAGAGACCAGAAAAATCCATTTCAGTTTACTGGAGTCATACATTTGTATTTTTTTTTACTTATTTCTATTTTATTGTTTATGAGAATAAACTACACATGAGATAAAAGAGCATTAAAGATTTTGACTGAATTTTTCCCTGAACAACATCATATATAAATGTTTTGTTTATATATCATGTATATGAGGCTATTCTCCAATGAGATCCAGTATAATTATTAATAATTTGTCATATTTTTGAACTTAATCTTACAAATAATAAAAGCAAAAAGGGGTTATTATGGAACATTATATTATTTTTGTGGTTTTTTTTCTTTTGCTCCTTTGGAATAATTAACTCTTTCTGGAATGATGTGATAGGCTTCAATGCAGTCATCTGTTGGACAAGGCCCTTTGTTCATCTAGGCCACCCAGCTAGCTTAGACCCAAAATAATCACACAGAAACTGTATTTATTAAATCACTGCTTGCCACATTAGCTCAAGATTCTTATTGTCCAATTCTTACATATTAATTTAACCCATTTCTATTAGTCTGTGTATCACCACAAAGTCGTGGCCTACCAGCAAAGTTTCAGCACATCTATATTCATCTCTCTTAACTCTGCCTTCCTCCTCCCATGCTACAGGCCAAGCCAGTTTTTTATTCATTAACCAATAAAAGCAACACAGAGACAGAAGGGCCTCCCACACCAATTTTCTTATGGTTAGTTAGCTGGCTCTAATTAGTAAATATGCTTCTAAACAGATTAATTTATTCCAGGCACCTTATGAACAAAGACTTTTTCTTTGACCAAATTTAATTACATTACTCTCAGCATTTTCCCTAATAAAGCCTTGAAATTGTCTTCCTAAAGTTCAAGAAAGACTATTTTAAGCTGTTAAATATTAGACTGATATACCAAGCATATTTGTATAAGTGTTAATAGACCATATCCATGTCATCAAACAAAATTTTGGAAAGAATACAAATTAAGAACACAGAAAATATCCATTTACTTTGGATGGACTGGAGTTGAAAGCAGTCATCTGTTTATTTCTTTCACATCTTTCTTTGCTTACTTCCATTTTACTCTATATAATAGTAAATGAACACAAACCAAGGAAACAGCTTCAATTAACACCTGACTACATTATCACCTTTCCTTCCTAAGAACCTCATGATGAATTTGTCAGAGTCAACAAACCGCCCGAAGTAGAAAAGCTCTATTAACCACTATGCTCTTGTGTATTTTGATAGTTGCAGTTCTATCCAATTTAGTCCTTTTGATTTTCATTACTGTCATTATGATAAGGAAATATCCTGTAAAGAAATCTTGTTTTCCATGACAACTGCTGCCACAAATTCAGCAAGATCCCTACATGATTTCTCTTTTCATGTTTGTGCAAATAGAATATTTTGGGGTCCCACTGAAAAATACGCTGAGGGTGGAGTTAAGATATTTAGTAGTAATCATTTCCAAAATCATTGTCTGACTATTCAGGTTCTTTTGACAACATGGCTATAAATATCTACCATTTCACTCTCACTAACTATAAAGCTGTAGATGATCTAGGTATCTATTAATTAATTTTATACTTTATTAATGCTGCTTCTAGCTATTCAAACTACTTTATGTCCAAAAACCCAGGTAGGTATGGAAGTCCCAGGTAAGTACCCGTGGACTTCCCTCCATCTGATCTGCTATTTCCCTGTCTTTCATCATTACCTAGAGACTCATCCCTATACACAAATCCTGTATCCCAGGGTGACTATAACAAATTACCCAACACTGTGTTGCTGAGAAAGACATAAATGTATTTTCTCAAGTCTGACGGCTAAAAATCCATAGCAAAACCTTGTTACTCTTTATAAGTGGTCCAAAAATAAACTTTCTTTACCTCTTGATTTGGGGTATTGATTTGGACTTCTTGGTGGCCTTTTCTTGTTGTTGGTTTTTTTTTTTTTTTTGGCATTTAGACATATCATGACAGACCCCTAATCTCATGATTTTCCCTTTGTCTATGTTTGCTTCTGTCACGTAATTTCGCAATTTTATGTCATAAGAACTTAATTTAATCTTATTACACTATGAAGACATGATTTCTAAATCAACTAACATTTAGGGTATTGAAGGACTTTTCAGTCATTAGACCCCACTTTGTTGGTCATGATAAAGCATAACACTATGATGATGAAGGCTTAGTGAAGCAGATCTGCTTGTGTTTTAGAAAGTGAAGAGAAATAAATCAGGTAGGGGCAAGGGCAAATACCCTCAGAGACCCACCCTCAGTTACCTACCTTTTGTAGATACTCAACCTCCAGAGTTTCCACTACTTCCCAGTAACGGCTTCTACTTACTAATCCATTACTAGATTTATGTATTTATTATGTCAAATTTCTCACTGAATGTGGTGGCACATGCCTTTAATCCCAACAGTTGGGAGGCAAAGGCAATTGTATGTCTGAGTTTGAGACAAACCTTGTCTAAACAGTGAGTTCCAGGACTGTGTTACATAGACTGACTGTGCCTCCCCCACCACCAAAAATAAAATGAAACAAAACAATTCTCATGCTATCAGCAAAGATTCCAGCATGCTTGCATCTATCAAGTGGGATTTAATCATCCAACATATTTCTCATATCTAGAGCACAATATTGGCCTCTTTGATGCAATTTTTCAAATTATATAGCTCTTTCATTGTATAATCCATCTTTTCCAAAATAGTTTAGTGTTTTGCTCCATCTCCACTAAAATTAATTCTCTTTGACTTTGAGGGAGAAAATAAACATCAGATTCTCAAGAAATCTAGGATCCTCTTTGCAAAAATTATTGGGAAAGAAAGTTCACCTCACAATTCTCTACCACTGTGCTATGCACAATGGCTATTGACATCAGCAGCATAAGAGTCCTTGATATTCTGGCTTACTCCAAAGACTTTTGCAAATGTACCTTTGTAATTTCTACCATTGTGGAGGACAATTAAGGCATCATTGTGTAATTTTAATCTATTTAGAAGAACCTAATGACCATATCATCTCCCCTAGGCTTGACTTTTTAAAAGATTCTTCCCCTGGTCAGCACTGCCAAGCCAGATACTAACCTTCCAGTAGACAGACTCTTAGGAGACTACTACAATAATATCCAATGCTCAGAAATGTAAAAACACAAGGACATGTTTTATGCCTTCAAAATCCATTATTTAAATTCTTCCTAAATCTTGAAATTTCATTGAAAATTGTTTCATCTGCATTTTCATGTTTATGTATAATATGGTAATAAAGCTTCTCAATATTTACATGTCTGTAATTAAATTTATTTCAATGAATTCTTAAGCAAAATAGCTTAGGAATATAGAATTACAAGCTAAGCATTTATTTTGAATGTAATTTGATTTTTCCTCCTTTCAGCTGTTTCTATTTCTATTTGATATTTTTCCTCAAGTCTTTTACTTATTTATTGTTCACTGATTGATTTATTTTTAAGACTGAGTGATCCAATGTTGGCTCAAGGTGCCTGTGTAGTCAAGAATTACCTGGAATTTCCCATTCTCCTCATTCTACCTTCTGAGTATAAGATAAGAAGCAAGCACTACCTCAGCTATTTAACGTGGTCTTGCTAATTAGCCCATTGCTGTGGAACAATGGACTGTACCCTGTCACTTATATTTTAAATAAACACTGATTGGCCAGTAGCCAGACAGAAAGTATATGTGCGGCAACCAGAAAGAAGTTGAGGTGGTCAATGAGACTTCTGGGAAGAGGGAAAATTCAGCCTGCAATCATCACCCAAAGGCAGAGGATGCAAAATGTGACTGCCTTGCTGAAAAGGGTACCAAGCCACGTAGCTAACACAGACAAGTATTATGGGCTAATATAAGTTATAAGAATTAGTTAATAATAAGCCTGAGCTAATGGGCCAATCAGTTTATAATCAATGCATACCTCTGTGTGATTCTTTGAGAATTAATGGCTGCAGGAATGGGTGGGACAGAAATTTCGGTCAACAGCCCATGGCTCAATTAATACTGGACAAGCACTTTGTCAGTGATTCCTACCTCATCTATATACTATTTTTCAACATTCTCAGAAATATCTCAGAGAAGCATCTCAGAGAAAGGATACCAAAATATGTCATCATTTTAATGTCACAATCTATACATTAATGTATTGTATGAAATGAAACATGAAATAATAAACCCTCTCCTAGTCCAACACCCAATTTATAATCTATACCATTATCAATCTAGGGCAGCTTCAATGTTATTTCTAACTGACTTCATATCAATTGCTGTTTTAGATGCAATCATCCTGAGTTTTAAATTCATCCTTGTCTGGCTTTTTTTATTGGTTTCTAAGCTTCTATTTTAACAGAATATATTTGTTTTAAACTATGTTATTTCAATTTTTATAAGATTCTAAATATGTATAGTGTCAATCTGCTAAGATTAGAATCCATTAGAGTGTAAACTTCTGGGAATACATTTGAGGGATTATTCAAATTAGATTGTTCTAGAGCTGTAGAGATGCCTCAGAAGTTTAGAGCATGTACTTTCCTTGCAGAGAATTGGAGTGGGGAGGGCCTTGGGCTTCCCACAGGGCAGGGTATCCTGCCCCATTTTAAGGAAGCAGGGGGAGGGCGGTGGGGTACATAGGGAGCAGGAGGGCCTGGAACAAGGGGAGTAAATGTAAATTTTTCCTTTAACAATAAAAAAGTGTAAAAAAAAACATGCCAAGGAGCTTGAATTACCTATAAATACAAATCCAGCCATTCCAACATTTTTTTCAAGCTTCTGTAGGCATCAACACTTACCTATACAATGGAATACAAGTATACACATAATTAAGTATACCAACATTGAAAATCTTAAATTATTTTGTTTTATAGTTATACTTGTAGTACACTATATTGATGAAGTAGAAGTAGTAAAGCTTACCCTAAATAAATGTAGCTCTACTCTTTGGGCTGTATAAAAATATACAAACATACAAATAGTTTTAAAATATTTTCTTTAACTGGGCAACATTGTCAGTCCCAGATGCCACAGGTTTTCAAATAAAAAGCCAAGGTCCAGAAATATGTCACTTCTTTTGGTGTTCATAGTCAGTGGGATTCTATAGACCTTCTTACTTTATGAGCTATTGTTATTTCTATTGACGGTAAGACACTTTAGTTGAAGATAATAGGTACTTGAGTCATAGAACACAGAAAAAGCAAGCTGGTACAGATATTGAAACTTCATCTTTACTGGCATGGTATTAAGTGTGTTCTATGGATGTATGCTAACAAAAGAGAAAAGTAGATATTGATATAAGCCATATGTGTATTCTGAGAACCACAATAATGAAGTCTGGCCTGGAATGGTATAAGAGCATTCATGCAATAATGGTATGAGTGTGATAGACATAACCCACAACATTCTGATTGAATGTAAGGCTCACTATCCAAGACATTACTCATGACTATCATGGATAATGAGTCCAAGAACTCAAGGCTATTTGAGTTATTGATTATGTGAGAGAATCTACTATTATTTTTTCTCTAAATGCATATACCACTAAACAAATTCATAGAAATTTATCATTATAAGCATTGATTGGTACATCACTCAGCCCTCACCAGAGAACTTTTTTATTGCAGTGGATATTATTAACACAGGGACTTATAGCTAGGCAATATGCAGAATATAAGAGATTGTACAGTGCTCAGTCTATATAAGACACCATCCTCCCAAGACTCAGGGACTACCACAGTTACTTTTCTATTCCTGGGACAAAACCCCTTGGAAATGGCAACTTATAAAGCTTATAAATCAA